>JXCR01065997.1:0-72752 GCA_002079205.1 Phalaenopsis hybrid cultivar
ATATACATACATATTCATACATATATATGTATATACATATACATATGGTTTAATTTATGTAAATTAAATCTTTAATTATTAATATATAAATTTAATTTATATAAACTAAGCTTAGTTTGTGTCAATATCCACATGTTAAAATTTCTTCTTAGTTTGACATTTTCTCGTTCTGTAATTGTTTGCACAAAATAACTTCTCCGGTTTCAAAGTAAAAAGCCGGACGATAGACTTTCGTAACCCCCTACCCCCTCGATAGGAACATGACTGTGCTCCCACTTCCCTGTCAAACGAGAATCACATAGAGAGACCAATCCCTCTCCTTCATCTTTCTTTCCTTTATTCATGCAACCCTCCCCACTTCTGCTGTTTGCACTCAACACAAGAATTGAAGCCTTCTCCCTGTTCGAAGTTTCCTGTTTCACCTCCCTTTCATGATCACAAATCTTATGATACAATCATGTCTTGGGCTAGCAAGGAAAGCATGAATGGNCGCAACCCTCCCCACTTCTGCTGCTTGCACTCAACACAAGAATTGAAGCCTTCTCCCTGTTCAATGTTTCCTGCTTCACCTCCCTTTCATGATCACAAATCTTATGATACAATCATGTCTTGGGCTAGCAAGGAAAGCATGAATGGGATTGTGCCATACATAGAACTAGGAAACCCTCTCCTCCTTCCAGTGTCGTGTTCAATCTAGCCGGTCAAAGTTTCCTTTTTCCACTCTATCACCGCCGAAACCATCCCCTCACACTCTTCTCTTTAGATACAGGCGCAACTGGGTTACTTATGAAGACAGGGAAAAAGTCAACAACGTACAAAATCCTTCGAAACTCTCATCTGTCTTCATTACCCATGTTCGCCTCTTGCATGCGCCACGACAGTGCCGAATGTGACCCTTCTCTGTTTTGCCCCTCACACACGCGAGATTGCACAAGAGCCACATTCTTTCGTTCCCGTTCAACCACACTCACCCTAGCCTTTTGTTTCACATATAAAGACCTTTGAAACTCCTTGTGTTCTTACAGCCTTTTGTTTCCTGCACCAAAACCTCAATAGAGCCTCTCTTCTTTTGCACCACTATCTACCCGAACCATTATATTTTCTTCCACACTTTACTAGTCGTATTTTATATTTTATATTGTATAAAAAGACAGAATATCAGTGTTGTATTTTTTTTAAATTTTATTTTATCATTTCGTTGTTGTTGCTTCAACATTATTTCGCAGATCATCATCAACATCGTTGAAGCCTGCCAAGGTATAACAAAATGGGCGTGGGAGTTTAATTTTTAAAATATAAATTTGAGGAAGCTCGGGTATTTGTCCAATGAAATTGAGTATCATTTAGGAAAATTGTGGACCAATATGGAAAAGTTTTATAAAATCAGGGGATTTAAGTACTCGTCCTTGGAAAAGCAAGTACCTGTTAAGGAAAATAAAGTATCTATAGTAAATTTTTGCTTGTGATTTGACTTCTACAGGTACACTTAAGGCCCATAACATTTTACGGATTGCATTTTAAATAATTTGCTTTGCTCCTCAGCTGTAATGCCTCATGATATTGACAAGTGTGTCTTATAGGAATCTGGGAAAGTTTGCATTGTCCCGGTGCCCTTGAAAAGGGGGTAGATGCCGGGAGGTTGGCAAAATTTTTTGTGAATTTTGACATTTAAATAATTTAAAATGTGAATTTGAACTTGCAAATCATTCTAAATTTGTACTCCTTTGACTTATGAAAAGGAATCCAAATATGAGCGAATAAATTTGAAATATGAGCCAATAAATTTGCAATAATAATTAAATTTCTGATTTTTGAACTTGTAAAATTCTTCAATAGGCTCCTAAGGTTTTGAAATTTCTTTGTAATTGAATTTTTCAAACTCAGACTTCTAGAGTTCAAAATCAATTCAAAATTGGGCTTCTCAAAATTAAGCTCTTAGGGTTTAAAATCTATAACACTCAATTTTAATACTTTCAAGGTATACCCCAAATTTTGTATCCCTTTATTTGAAGCAATTTTACAAAAATCTACAAAGCAAATTGATCAATTTGATATATAAATCTATACATGAATTTAAAACTAAAAAATATATAAAGTTATGAATTTATAAGTTTAAATAAACTTAATTACCCCTAATTTCATTTCCTAGTCCCGATTTATCGTTCCCAGCCGACTTTTATCTCTCTTATGTGCACAAACAATGGTGTGATTTTATCCAACGATTGTGAATTATGGATTAAAGAGAGATGTATATACGTGTTATTAACTCAGGTTAACTGCATTAACTTCAATCCTTTCTTTTTCCTGTATCACAATCTGAGTGAGAAAGGCATGGAAGCTGGGGTGGGTTTTTGGGTAGGATTTATGGGAAGAATCGAAGTAAGATAATCCCTTACATGCCTTAGATCACTTTCTTCTTTCCCCATGCTGATTCATTCTTCTTGGCTTGCAGAAGCGTGCAACTCTAGCATTATAGCTTGAGTTGAGAACCTGCACAGTTGCATGGCTGAAAGTCACAGCTCACTGCCAGAAGCTCCAATGAAAAACCAATTAGTGTAAACCTCTCTTTTGCGATATTTAGATATTCGTTTTCTTCCTTACGTTTTCATTTTGATGTTTGCCACAAATCGGTAAGCTTCAATTTTGACTACCGTAGCAGGAGGCGAGCACGTGTCAGAGACTACAAACTTAATTTGTATGCATTCGTATGGGAATTTAGCCGGAAATTAGAGAAGTAAAGGGGATAGGAGGAATGTGAAAGAAGTTGGAAGTATCAGAGAAAAGCTAGTTTTGTAGAGAAGCCTATTTGATATGAGAAAGTTATGTTTGTGGTTAAATCACGAAATGAGCTATAATTTCATGAAACCCTAAGATTTTTACGAATTCCAGGTTGTTTATATCAGGCGATGTGCTCAAGGCGAGCTTGGGAAAACTCGTTAGGCTACTCTATCATTTCAGTTAAAAAAATCTTGGGCTAATTTAAGAAGAATACCTCTCTGTAGATTTCCATGAGATTAAGTGCTGACACTGTTGCATTTAAATGTTTCTGCATATTATGGATGAATATTTGTATATATTGTATGAATGAAAACTTGATTTGTTTCTTATGATACATGATTTTACCATGTTATAAATTTGATGAATATACTTATGAAATAATTGCTTGCAGATATTTATTTACTATGATTCATGTACATGATATATGAAATGCTTATGATGAATGTTATTTACAGGAATTATTATTTAAGAAATATCAAAAGTGATGTTATATGTAGACTATTACATGAATACGTTCAATTATAAATTATATGGAACGATGAGATTCCCGACTCTTGGTATAGACGAAGATGAAACTATGAGAACCGTTGAGATCAGACAACGACCGAACGTAGGAAACTGTTGATACCAGAAGACTATTAATAACTATTATGTTGGGAGGGCCCAACTCTTATCAATAGTTAATGTGGTCTTCAGGTTGGATGATGATCCAATGATTGTGTCTGTCGTGATTCGTGGAACAATAAAGATCCCATCCGTCTCGTTCACGATTCAAGCCTCATCCGCGATTGTGTCTGTCATGATTTGCGGAAGAATAAGATCCCTTCCATCTTGTTCGCATCTGCGATCCAATCTTGCCAGATAAAGCCGCCGCTCCTTGGTGCACTGCTTGAGCCACTTGTCTTTATTCACTTAACAGTAAGCCGAATAATTTGATTTTCTTTGGTCTTTTTTGGATCTCTTGGGTTTTCTTTGGTTTTAGGTTGATCAATTTTAATCAACAATTTTCTTGATAATCAACTTGTGAGTGACAATTCTGTTTGAATGTCTTCTGAGAAAACACATGAAATTTTGGCTATCAGATTCACAGAAAAGAATTATGCAACTTATGAATTTCAGTGCAAGATGTTTTTGAAAGGGAAGGAGCTTTGGGTTTATATTGGTCGGTCTTCCCCAACACTTACAGTGTCGAAAGATCTTGGTCAATGGGAGACAAAAGATGCTCAGATTTTTTCTTGGATTTTGAGATCTGTTGAGGCTCATTTGGCGAAGAACTTACGATCCTTTGACATGGCTAAAAAAATGTGGAAATTCTTGAAGCGCGTCTACAATCAAAATAATACTGCAAGACGCTTTCAATTGGAACATGATACGAGTAATTATAGGCAAGACATTCTCTCAATTGAACAATATTATTCTGACTTTCTTAATTTATGGATCAAATATTCTGACATTATATATGCTATGGTGTCAAAGGAGAATTTAACTAGTCTTCAGGTTATTCATGATGTGAGTCGTCGTGATTAGTTTTTGATGAAGTTCAGACCTGAGTTTGAAACTATTTGGGCTGTGGCTGAATTGAGACCCGGTTCTTTGTTTGGATGTATGTTTTGGTGTATTACTGCCCGATGAACAAAGATTGGCGACACAAGCCGCTATTCATGCAGCTGTTGGATCATCAGAAATAGTTAATGTTGCATATGCTGCCTAGACCCGAGGGAACGAAACAAAGCCGTGTTACTGCTGCAAAGAAATTGATCATATTGCTAGCCAATGTAGTAAGAAATTCAGTAATTATTGTAAGAAAAATTGATATATTATTAAGGAGTGTCGTACACAGCCTGAAAACCGCAAATCACAAGTCCTTCATGCTATGGTATCCGATTCTCTCAATCTTGGTTCGACATCCACAACTGCCGGCAATACTCGATCTATTCTCACACCATATATGGTTCAACATACGACTCTCTCTGACTTTTTTACTCTTGGTCTTCAAGGGAAAGCTAAGAATTTACTTCTGTTCATTTTCCTTGGTTTGTTTATTTTGACGCCACTAATCATATGACTGACACATCTGATTTATTGCATAATCAACTCTCGTATACTGGTGCTCAACATATTCAGGTCGTTAATGAAAATAATATTCCGATTACGATACTTAGTGATATTAACTCTTCCTTTCGACATGTCTTGATTTATCCTAAATTATCTACAAACTTACTTTCTGTTGGTCAAATGATGGATAATAATTGTGATGTACACTTTTCTCGTGATGGTTGTGTTTTGTAGGATCAGGTGTCGGGGAGGGTGATAGCGAAAAAACATAAAGTGTGTAGGTTATTTTCATTATAATTTACCGTTCCTCGGATATTGTCATTAGCTTCTTCAGTTGTTGAAAATAAGGTTGGCATCTGACATAGACGATTAGGTCATCTAAATAATGTTGTTTTAAATCATTTGTTCCAAAATGATATTTTTAGATCTACAAATAAAAATTTATTAGTTGACTGTTTCTCTTGTAAGCTATGCAAAAGTAAGACATTGTCTTTTCCTATTTTGGGCTGTCATGCCAATAAATGCTTTGATTTTATTCATAGTGATGATTGAGGAATTATATCGGTTATTTCACATGCTCAATATAAATATTTTATGATATTTATAGACGATAACAACATATTCACATGGATCTATTTTTTGCATTCTAAAGCAGAAGTGTTTACCGTGTTTCAAACCTTCATATATTGAAACTCAGTTCTCCTATTGTATTAAAATCTTACGATGTGACAATGGTGGTGAATACATGTCTCATGAGTTTTAAGCATTACTTCATAGCTAGGGTATTGTCTCACAACGTTTTTGTTCTTATACACCTCAGCAAAATGGAGTTGCAGAACGGAAAAATCGTCATCATATGAATATAATATGACGCACACATTATTATTAGAATCATCTATTCCAGCTAAGTTTTGGGCAAAAACTTTATCTACTGCAATTTATCTGATTAATCGCTTACCATCCCAATAATTGAATTTTGATTTTCTTTACTATCGAATTTTTTGTAAACATCCTAATTATCACATGTTACATATCTTCAGATGTATTTGTTTTGTTCATTTACCTTTCCATGAACGTCATAAGTTGACAGCTCAGTCTGTTCGATGTGCCTTTAAGGGTTACAGTTCTAATCATAAAAACGTTTTGTGTTATAACTTGATTAATAATCGATGACGTATCTCTTGGGATATGATTTTTTTTAAACATGAATAATATTTTTCAGTATCATCTTTTGATTTTTGACACTGTTATACTTCCTCACTTTGATGATTCTTCTTTTGATAAACGATTCTAGGCTGAAATTGTCTACACACGACACCTGACTCTTTCATCTTCAATCCTTCCCGACCCTGTTGAAAATGCTCCAACGAGTCTTCAACGATAAACTCGACACATTCATCCTCCAAATAAATATGATTATTATGCAATTTTAACTAATATTATAGTTTCTACATCTTATTTTAAGGCTACCAAAGAAACTTGTTGGGTAAAAGACATGCAAGAGGAACTTCAGGCTCTTTAAGACGATCACACTTGTGTTATTGTTTCATGTCCTGTAGGTTTTAAACCCATTGGTTGTAAATGAGTTTATTCTCTTAAACTCTGATCTGATGGCTTCCTTGATAGATATGAGGCAAGATTGATAGCTATTGGCAATTGACAAGAATATGAGATTGATTATGAAGAGAACTTTGCACCCGTGGCTAAGATGACAACTGTCAAACTTGTTCTATCTATTGCTGTTTCTAAAGGTTGGTTTTTACGACATACGGATGTTAAAAATGCATTTTTGCATGGGGACCTTAAGGAAGATATCTATATAACCCCTCCAGGCTTGATTTCTACACTCTCACATGATATTTGTAAGCTTAAATGGTCTCTATACGGCTTGAAACAAGCTCCACGGGCCTAGTTTGAAAAGTTTCACAATACTCTTCTTATTTTCTCTTTTATTCAAAGTCAGTATGATTTTTCATTATTTCTTTGGAATACTGCCAAGGGTATTGTGCTGTTATTTGTCTATGTTAATGATATTGTCATCACTGGATCCGATACTCAATTGTTGTCTTAATTATCAAAGTGTCTTCAGGGTTCCTTTCATATGAATGATTTGGGGTCTTTAACCTATTTCTTAGTTCTTGAGGTTCACTTTTCTCCTTCCGATATTTTTCTTCACAATCATAACTATACTAGGAACTCATTGCTTTGACTGACTCCAAGAGGGTCGTCCTGTTGATACTCCTTTGGAAGTGAATGTTAAATATCAACGGAATGATGGTGACTTTCTATTTGATCCATATCTGAATCGACAACTTGTTGGGAGTCTCAATTATCTAACCATCACACGCTTGATATTTCATTTGCTGTGCAACAAGTTAGTCAATTTATGTAGGCACCTACACATCTTCATTTAGCTGCAGTTCGATGTATTGTTAGGTATTGGAAAGATACTTCTCATCTTTTCTGCGGAGTCTACTATTTGCTTAACAATCTATAATGAAGCTGAGTGGGCTGACTGTTCTGATGCATGTCGATCTATTATTGGTTGGTGCATGTTTCTCGTCAACTCTTTAATTTCTTGGAAGAGAAAGAAATAAGATCGAGTGTCTAAATATTCTACCGACTCTGAATATTGTGCCATGTCCTTTGCTTGTTCTGAGATCATTTGTCTTTGAGATTTGTTGGCTGAGCTTGGTTTTCCTCAACTTGAGTCTACTTCTCTTTATGCAGATCATACTAGTGCTATTCATATTACTGCTAATCTTGTCTTTCATGAGCGCACGAAACACATTAAAGTGAATTGTCATTCTATTCGAGAAGCTTATGATAACGACATTATTTCTCACTCATATCTCTTCTGATCTTCAAACGACTGTTATATTTACTGTGACCCTTTTTTGGCAGAGTCATCTGTTTCTTGTTGACAAATTGATGCTTCTTGATCAGTCAACATCAATTTGAGGGGAAATATCAATCAAGAATAACTGAAATTGGGCAGAATTAAGAGTTTACTTATTTAAATTGCTGAATTAAATTTCGTAACTTAATTGTACAGATTTTTCTATTGCTGAATGTATTATTACAAATTATTACTGGACTACGTAAAATAGATTGTACATACCATTATTTATTGGAACGAAAGCAAAGGAAAATGACATTAAACCTATTTACCCAAAACATTGACAACAAATATTTGTTATCCATTATTATCTACCTGCTGCACATTATAGAAAGTGGTGGTTGTTGCAATGTTGGGATTTTGATTAAGAAAGATTACTTCTCTTAATTAATCTAATTTATTAAAATTTTTTATAAACCATTGTATTAATAATTTGTATATATTATTATATTTAATTTGAGCGATACAAAATGTAGAACTTTATACAAATAGTTTGGATGAATTTGGTGTGATGAGAAAAAACAGGGTATATGTCTAAATTAAGTTTTAATTGATCCTTAAGTTGTTTTTTGGCATTACAACAAATTTGTGGAGCTTATGTACATGTTGTACAGAATGCCCAAGGAGGAGTTTTAAAGTTGAAGGAGGCGAAGGTGAACGGAAGAAGGTTGCATGATGGTTTATTTGTGTGGAAACATGAGGTGACTAATGAATTTAAAGTATGGCTAAACATATATTTGTAATAGTAATCTACTAATCTGTTACAAAATGGAATTTAAAAAAATGGTCGACGGACTATTGTAATGGGAAGCATCAAGTAGGACAATAGAAGAATCATTGAAGGTTAATGCTATCATCGTAATAGAGCTGCTAATGTGGAGCTTTTAGATACCATGGATTATTAATATTATTTATTTGCATGTTATCAAATGAAATTTGGTCATAAAATGAACTATTAACATGAAAATTACTTTATAGATTTATTTTGATTCCTTAAGCTATTTTGTTTTGTTATTGAGCTGTATTAAATAAATTGATCATATTTTGTTTAGGCGAACTTATAATTTCTGAGTTAATTCTCTTGGATATATGGATGCATTTTTATTTTCATATGTATGGTCTATATGGCTTTATAAGTAATATGTCATGATCCATCCAATTTTTAGGAAAGGCGTCAAACTAATTCAAGAAAAATGTTTTGTTTGAATATTTGATGCCATACATCTAATGTTTATCTTTGCTCTACAGGATGTATTTAGATCCTTTGTCAGAGCTATCTTTCATGAATATATATGCACAACGCGAGAATGTTCCAGGCACAGTTATAATTGATGGTAAGCCATATGATTTACCTGTTTAATTTTTTTATACGTCACATGTTTTTCAATAAAGAACTTTCGATAATCTTTCAGTCTCATTTTAATTGTGTAGCATGGTTGTTGTGGCTCATTGCATGTTCCAAATAAGAATATTTTTCTTAATCGATTGATGTGTAACAACATGTAATAATACTATTTTTTAACACCATAAAAAATGCCAGTACCGTTCTCTGGAATTTTATTATATTTTATTGTTGCTTACTTGGAAGGAGTATACCCATCTGAATTTTCTTATCATTGTCTTTTTTGTCTTGCGCACTTTATTTTTTTCAAATATTTTACTACATACTTTTCAGAGGTTGTGTATGGTGCTATGACGTGGTTACTTGTAGTGTGATTTGGAAAAATATTTAAAAAAACTTTTCTTATAACTCTCACCCACCCCATTTGTGGGGGCCCCTTGCACTTTTTATATCCTTGTCTCCCCCAATGGTTGCATAGCAATTATGATGACTCATTATTATGCTGTATTATTTCTGGTCAAAGCATTCTAATTGTTCCAAAAGATATTGATTATATTATAACTTACAAAATGGTGATTGAACAAAGGCAGCTGAATTTTCTTATGGGAAGGAGTTTTACAAGACTTTGTTAGGATGTGCTGCATTTCTGCACATTTTATATTTGTAATTCTGAACATAAATGATCTATCATCAAGAAATACAATGAAACAAAGAGAGTATTTTTGAAAAATTCTTTGAGAGACATCAAAGAGGGTAAGATAGTTGGAAATTAATATTATTGGGTATGATTAGAGGACAAAAGAAGAAGCACCAATTGTGAGAAATGATTATATTTGAGATACAGTTTTGCCTAAAATATAGTGAGGATATGATAGTTGATAGTTGATAGTTGGTTGTAATTGTTTTGGCATGTAAAACAAAATGAAGATGAAGCACTAATAATGCTCTATGGTAGGAAGCATAGTGTTATTAGTTGGAAAGTATCATGGTAGGAGCTCACGTAGATTTAGGTAACCAAAATTAATGCTAAAGCAGCTCTAAAAATGGATACTAAAGCAACTCTAAAAATGAATGCATGATGAAGAATGCTCCACATAGAAAAATACAAATATTCGAACTATATACGCTGTTGTTGATGTTGTTTGTGATGAAGATGACATGAATGAAGCTGAAGAAGGATTCGACTTGATCACTATAGCTGATGAAAATTAACTTCAATTGCCTAAAATATATTTGTTTGATTTATGCGTTCTTTAAGCATTTGAGTATTTGTAATTTTGTTACTTTACTTAATGAAGGTGGATCTGGATACTGCAAGTATGGTTGGAGCAAGTATTCCTCTCCCTCTGGACATTGTGCAACATTTTTGGTTAGTTTTGTGCTTATTATGCATAAGCCTTTAGTTGTAGTCCTTTAATGAATGCCAACACTAATATTTTATTTAGTTCATTCTCTACTATTAAACCCCAAGAATCTTTGTTTATTGTTTATATATGATTATAACTTGATCAACTTTACGATTTTCATTGTTCTCAGGAATTTGGTAATATAGAATCTCCAATGTATTCAAGACTTCGTCATTTCTTTTCAACAATCTATTCAAGGTTAAATTTTCTCTCTTAGTCATCATTAAATATATATAATATATGATTACATATGGTTTACTAGCCTCAAGAAACATGATAACAAAGGTGAAGGCGGTGATGCAAGTGGTTTCTAATTCATTTTCAACACTAGAAAAAAGTTCTATATGATGACTCCCCATCATAGGATAAGATTATATCAGTTAATTTCATTGACTGTCTATATGACACGACCCTGTATCAGCCACCCCATTAATTGCTCACCATTATGTGCCATTTTTTTATGTCATGGCTTCGTTCCTCATGATATTTGTTTTTTATATCTTTCTATTATTTTATCATTCTATCTTTTGTGTTGTCAACCGATATTTTGCTTTTACTTCAAGGAATGTTTTTTTAGCTATTTATTCCACTAGTCATTTAAAGCTTACATATGCTATTTTATCGGTGAAAGTTGCTTGAATGCATTGTTGGCCTCTTCCAAAATTAATTGTTTGACCCCATCTTGCCGAGTGATTAAATATTCTGGCTTATCGAGTTTTATATGTTATGGGAAACAAATATGATAATTTTATGGTCGTCTTATAATGCACTTTTATCCACATTATTTTTTTGGGATGTACTACCTTGAACTCTTCCTATATTGGCCATCCCATCTCGTCTTTTGGAAGAGAATATTTGTGAAACTGAGGGACTTTTTTTCACAATTAATATTTGGAGGGAGAGTAAGTGAGTGTATTCCATAAAAGGAGATTTATTATTCGTGTTATACTTTTTTCAATTACTTGAACTCAATGAGGTAGGAATAACAAATATTTTATGAATCTATGTAAAAGACAATATCTCACTATCAAATTCAAGTAAAGTAGAGAATATGACTTGCTTATTCTCCCAACGTGCAGTAAGGTTAAGCACAATCGAAAACGCTATCAAGAGACATTCTTGATTATAAAAGATGTCTTGTGTTTTAATCTGCCTAGGTCAACATAAATAAGAGACTATGATTTAAAATTTGTTATTTTAATAGGGCTCTATAATTTGAAACTATTTAATCCAGAAGTAGAGAATATGGCTTGCTCAATCTCCCATGGTGCAGTAAGGTAAATTACAAGAAAAAAACACCATCAAGTTACATTCTTGATTCTAGAAAATATGTTTGTGTTTTAATTTGCCTAGGTCAACATCAAGGAGAGACTATGATTTAAAAATTGTTATTTAATTGGGCGATCTATGACTGTTTAATTCAGAAGTTGGAGAGTCAGTTACAATAATCAAGTGAGACGATTGCCTTTTTAATTGAAAACCAATGTAATAAAATTCAACAACCGTGATGAGCTACAAAGGGCCTAAAGGATGATGGTTAAGGATACTGAATTTTGGAAAAAGATTAATGTAGTTAAAATTTCATAGATCTATCATTCTAGATTATCTAGCACGAAATCACTTAGACATGAAGGTAGTTATACTAGCTTAATTTTGAGATGCTCAATGAACAACTATGAATTATGTCATTAAGAGTTATCATTGTGATGTCAAGCTAAGGAGAAAAATAGAAGATTCATAATCAGACAATTTCTAGGCGATAGACCAAAAAGATGCAAGAATTATTATATTTAGCTGTATTAAATTTGCCTAGGGAAAGATAAGAATGTAATTGCACAAATATATGCAACCAGGTTTGCTCAAATGGACTTACAATCCTACTTTGATCTTGACAGTTACTACTTAACATTCTAGATTCTTAGGCTTATAAAAAAAAAGCCATGCCAACAATAGATGGTTCTATTTTAAGGAAATTTTATGTAATGAAAGTTATTAAGTGAAAGGCTTTTACGTGTTGAGATATTGACCGTGTTGTGAAGGTGCACAAACACTAGGTGATGCTGCCGTGAGGGGCATGAGATTCACTCCTGCATTCACACCTAAACCGACACTAGGTGATGTGGGCGTGACTGGCGTGTGATTTATTTCCCGTTTTCACGCCCGGACCAACTGGTATGGGATAACCGACTAGTTCCTCCACATAGGTTTGGCGCCTCATTTCAACAGAAGACCCCAAATCTAATTACCTAGGACTTATATATTTGCTCTTGTTTTTTTGAATTTCAGTTTTCGTAAGTTTCTCGTCGGAACAACCATTAGTGTCTATAGTTTTTTCTTCTAAGATATCCATTGGTGAGTGGTGCTTCGATTGCATCTTATTCTGAGGTGGTGACTATTCTCAACTTTTCCTTCCGCCACATCCTTTCCTCTGCCACCGCTGTCATTGTATCTGCTACAGATGCCTGGATACAACTCTCCTTTGTTGTGTTTCTGCAGTTTCGCTTTGCTGTCACTTTCCATATCTTCTTCCACCTACTGCTGCCTCGCAAACCCTCGTTCCTACTTACTACTGCCTCTCCTAATCCAACAACCAACCTTCCTCCACTGATAGCCGCCCCCAACCAACAATGTCTTCTTTCAACCCCTTTCCTCATCACTGCCGTTGTCCAAAAGTAGCGAATCTGCTAGTTTCTTAGCTGCCATCTCTGACCGCCCCTAACCCTTGCTCTGCCAAACACTGCCCTTCCATTCCGCCCAACCTACTACCAACCATTTGGGATAAAACCATAACTACATTTATGTCGAATCTGTTGCTATTTCTATTCTGTTTGTGTGACTATATTTCCCTATTTTGAATTCAGTAATAACATTTTGTTTACTTGTTGTGGTCTGGATTAATTTCGGTTATCACTAGTGGTTTTAATTGTTGGTAAATATCTCATCCAATAGATTCAAAGAGAACAAGTTTTAATTTATTAAGGCATTAAGCTATGTAATTAATTTTAATAAACTTTTTTTCCAAATTTGATTTTATATTGATTAATCTATTTATTAAAGATGCTAGAAATGATTTATACTAAGAGTCTACTGCAATCATATGAGTTCCACGTAGATCATACCCAATAATAAACCAAGAAAAACGTCACATGAGAGTAGCAATTATATATATATATATATATATATATATGTAGTTATATCAAATAAAAAAAAGCAGTCGAGTTTTGTATGATACACACTCAAACTCTTAAATTTATTTAAAAATAAAACTGACAACAAAAATAAGTTCGAGAATTTTTTCACTCCTAGTTATTATCACATGGATGACACTTTATACTTAATCTATCTAGTTTTAGGTATCATCAGATCCACTCGACTTGACGTAGCAGCTCTACGATGAGTTTCTTCATGCTCGTCTCGAGCTCGCTGCCTAATGCATGCAACCCAAAAATCATAGACATCATAGGAATTCATGAAATTCCAACTCATATTGTGATTTAACCCAGAACACGACCTATTTGCTAAAGCATACCTCAAACGAGCTTCTTGACATAAATCCGTCCCTCCAATATTGCCAAATTTTCTCCCAACTCTTTCTAACACCTCAAAACTCCCTTCCCCTTCACTAATTCTGTGCTCAAGTCTTTAAGGAAGCTTCCAAATCACTTTTCACACTTCTGACACCAGTTTGGTGCTTTTGAAGGCTACCGAAAATGAAAAAGCACACAAAATTGAGACAAGTATTAAAACAAAAGCAAGAGGAAAGAAATAAAAGTTTTAAATAGCTTGAGAGAGGGATTCATACTCACCAATTTCACCTCAGGTCTTTGGATCGCATCTTGCGACTCCTAGATGGCCGCCTATACCTTTTTATTTGTCGCAACTACAATACCCTTAACCGAACCCCTTCTAGCGTGCAATACGAGAGCAGGGAGATGCAGAGTGCGACACTCAAGCGATCCTCCCTGAATTCTTAATTGTAAATCGAATCAAATCATTGTAGACTGAGAGATATGGGATTAGAGAGATTAGGAAAGGAGATTAAGGTTTAACTAAGGTTATTATACTTATAGCTTCAGAATTTTATATTTTCCAATCTAATAATAATTAATATATAGTACTTTATATTGAATTGACTAATTTCATGCATAAAATTTTATAAAAATAATTCGGTTGACTTATGAGGGTTGCAAAAATTGAGATACTTTTAAAATTTGATGAACTTTACATAGGATCTCAAAGGTGGGTGTTATAATTCTCCCATCTATAGAAATTTTATCCTAAAAAATTTCTGACTTGAATAGAGAGGGATATTTCTGTCATATTTCCTCTTCTTTTTCCCATATCGCTTCTTTTTCAGGCCCATGCTTTCAATTTATCTTGACAAAGAGAATTTGTCTGTTTCTTTGCTTTTTAATATCAGTTTCTAAAATACTTTTAGGTTATTCAATATAAGTTAGAATTTTCTGCACGTCAATTTCTTCCTGTGAAATCCCTTGCTCGGAATATCTAACATATCTGCAGGTAATACTAATCTTTACGCAACTGGACTGATCCTTTCCAACATTTCAAAAGGACCGATGTATGTAGGACTCAATTTGTTTCCTTGATCCTTTCCAGAATTTTAAAGGACTGATGTACGTAGGACTCAATTTGTTTCTTTTACCAAATCTAACTGTATCTTTCATTGGCCCGACTTTCAAGAATATGAAATCTCTAACTTCAAATTTGACTGCTTTGTGCGTTGGTTCATAGTATTTCTGCTGTCGATCCTGAGCTACTTTCAATCTGTTTTTGATTAATATAATTTTCTCTATAGCTTCATCTAAATTAGGTCCTAATATTTGATGTTCACCCTCTGCGACCCAACTTAGTGGAGTTCTACATTTTCTGCCAAATGCTTCATAAGGGGCCATTTTGATACTGAACTGATAGCTTTTGTTGTAGGAGAACTCGTCATTGTAACTTGATCTTCTAACTGTCCAAAGTCGAGAACACATAGTCTTAATTTTCCAATAACTGAGTTGTTCTTTCTGTTTGTCTGTCGGTTTGTGATTGAAACGCAATGGTGAAATGCAACTATGTACCAAAATCTTGTTTAATGCCTTTTCACAACCTTTACGTAAATCTTTCATTTCTGTTAGAAACAATAACTTTTAGAATACCATGTAATCTGATAATTTCTTTGACATATAATCTATCCAACTTTTCAACTAAATTAATTTGCCCGATTGGTAAATGGTGAGCTGACTTCATTATCCTGACAATAATAACTCAAATACTGACGTGAGCCTGTCTGGATTAAGAAAATCCCATAGCAAAATCCAAAGTAATTTCTTTCCATTTCAATTCAAGTCTTGATAATGATTGTAGCAATTCACTGGGTCTCTGATGCTCAACCTTTACAATCTGGCATGCTTGACATTGTTATACATATTGAGCAGCATCTTTCTTCATACATGACCACCAAAATATCAGTTCGAAGTCCTTGTATAGTTTAGTGCTGCCTAAGTGAATTTTGTAGCCTGCATGATGAGGTTCATGTAGAATTTCTTTTCTCAAATCAGTAGGCACCCATAACTACAACATATGTTTGATTACACCGTCCTCATCAAATGTAGCAACCCTCTTTTCGGATTGAAATTGTTTTGAGAAGTTTTGTATATTCACTATTACCTTTCTGAGTTGCATTGATTCTATCTATCAAATTAGATTGCACTGTCAACTGATGTAAATACCCACTATCTCTGGTCTTTTAACTTCGAACTGTAGGACATTAATTTCTTTAATCAACTCTTGCTTCTGAGTGATAATCCAACTTGCACTGCCTGTAGATTTATGACAATGCATCGCCAATTACATTTGTTCGGCCATGACAATACTATATATTAAAATCATAGTCTTTGATCAGCTTAAACTATGTTCGCTGCCTCAAATTCAGCTCTTTTTGTGTGAAAATGTACTTCAAACTTTGATGATCAATAATAATCCAGCTTGCACTACCTGAGAATTTACGAATCAATGCATCGACAACTAAATTTATTGGCCATGATAATACTATATATTCAAATCATTTTCTTTGTTCAGCTCTAACTATATTCGTTGCATGAAATTCAACTCTTTTTGTGTGAAAATGTATTTTATACTTTAATGATCAGTGAATACTTCGCTTTTCACGTCATACAAATAATGTCACCAAATCTTGAGAGCAAACACTACGGGAGCCAACTCCATGTCATGCGTGGGATATTTCCTTAATGTGTCTTCAACTGTTGGGATGCATAAGCTATCGCCTTTCTATTCTGCATTAAAACACAACCCAAGCCTCACTATAAATCTGGAATGCCTCTATACTTGATGGAATAGTTAAAATTGATGTAGTGGTCAAATGTTCAACTCTTGAAAATTGTGCTTAAATTGAACGTCTTTTCTCATCATCTTGGACAACGACATAGCTATATGTGAAAGTCTTTTTACAAAACTCTTGTAATATCCAACCAAATAAAAAATCTATGTACCTTCGTAACATTTTTTGCAGTATGCCATTTCACAATTGCTTAACCTTTTGAGAATTAACTGAGATTTCTTGTCTACTCATAACGTGTCCCAAAAATTCAATGCTTCTCTACCAAATTTACTTTTAAAAAATTTTACATAGAGTTGATTCTGTCTCACCAGCTCTCAATTTATCTTCATATAGTTGGCATGACCTCATTATTCCTGAATAAATTAGAATTTCATCAATAAAAATAATAACAAACTATCATCAATAAAAATAAGATCAAAATGATCCATATACGACTTGAAATTTTGTCTCATCAAGTCCATAAATATAGCAGTAGCATTATTTAAGCCAAAGTACATTATTAAGAATACGTAATGACCATACTTGATCCCAAAAGTTGTCTTATTTTATCTTTCTCATTGTTTTTGATCTGATGATATTCCGATCTCAAATCAATTCTGAAAAATATAGTAGCCCCTTCTAACCGATCAAACATATCATTGATTCTGGGCAATTGATATTTGTTCTTGATAAACCTTGTTCAACTCTCTATAATCAATACATAGCTGCATCGATCCATCTTTTTTTTGACGAACAATACTGGAACACTCTAAGGTGAATTGCTTGGTTAGATAAAACCCCTATCTATTTGTTCCTGTAATTTACATTTTAATTCATGCAATTTCTTCGAAGCCATTCTGTATGGAACTTGAAAAGTGCAAATGTATCTGGCTGCACATCAATGCCAAACTCAACTTCTCGTTTTGGCGGTAGCCCTAACAATTTTTCGGGAAATACATAAGAATTTAACAACAACTGAAATGCTTTTCAAATCCAACACATGTTTATTTAGCAGTTCTAATTTGACCATAATTACTACTTCACCACTTCATAAATACTTCCTAATTTTTACTTTATTGATCAGCGATGATTGTGCATTTCAATCACATAAGATATATGATGACTTTTCATCTGGAAAATTGAGTTTCACTCACCTTTTCTAGTATTTAATTATAGCAAAATGATTTACCAACCAATCTATCCCCAATATCGCATCAAAAGTCTATCTTGGAATGATAATCAACTCTGCTTGCAACTTTTAATCATGAATATTAATGTGTACGATACATTTTTTTTTGCAGAAAAATAACTTTTCGAAAGCATCATAACAAACAATGCTGGAGTAAAATGCATAATATCAACATTTAAATTAAAAGCGAACTCATCAGAAATAAAAGAATGCGATGCACCTGAATCAAGTAGAACTGTGCCAAATTGGTTTTGAAACATAAACGTACCTGCAACTACTTATTCAGATTATTTGGTTTCTTGTGGGGTAATTGTGAAAAATCGAGCTTTTACTGGTTACTCAATTTTGCGTTTTGAATTTTTATCATTTGCTTAAGTAGAAGGTTTTCCCAAAAACTGAGATTTGTTAGACTGGCTACCTTCAAAAATGTTTTTGGTCTGTGCTTGTCCTTGAATTATTAGTGGTCTGACGTTTTTTTTTTCCGTGGATAGTTAATTTGAATATGCCATAGCTGTTTAAATTTGTATTATTTCACCTTTTTTTGTTCGTGGCTACTATAGTGTACCCGAGCAGAAGATGGGGAGTATGACACTTAAATTATCCTTCATTAATTTTTTGCCGTTCGATCGAATCAAACCATTTCATACCTCGAGAGACAATATTAGGGAGATTAGGAAAGGAGATTAAGATTTAATTAAGGTAATTGTACTTATAACTTCACAATTTTATAAAAATAATTCGGTTGAATTTTAAGCGGTACGAAAATTGAGTTACTTATAAAATTTGCCAAACTTTACATGGGATCCTAAAATTTGGGTGTTACAACATGGTTCAACCAGAACATCACTCAGATGTGTGCAAAGAATTGTAGACATTTTTTTTTGTTGTGATTTATGTAAACCATTTTAAATAAAAATTAATTTTGATTATTTTGAATTTATGTAAACCATTTTTAAAAAAATGCTATGGATTTCTTGGATATATACAGTCGCAAGACCCAAATTACAATTGAGATTTAGAAATTAAATTGATGTTTTAAAACTGAAATTGTATGTTTTAAAAATTAAAGATTTGAAAAATTAAACTCAAATGGTAGGCCAAGGTAAAGGCCAAATTCAAAGATCAAATTCAATTTTATTTAGTTACCTGAATAATGCTCAAAAGTAGGAAGTAATTGGAGAATTTGAAGAAGTTTTCAGTCCTTATTCATATTGCGCTAACTAAATTTTCAGATGTCTTTAATCCAGTTAAAATACATGCCCAAATATTAAGGTTATGGTTGTGAATACTTAATGTTTTTCACCATTATCAAAAAAGGGGCAAAAATTATTAAAAGTATAAATATATAGAAACATTCCCAATATATTTGGGGATGTTTAATGTTTAACTTCTGATTTTGAGAGGCTTGATTAATTAATCGATGAAGTTATGTGCTTTATATTATTAAAGTGAGGAGCTTTTGATAATGAATTGATTGATATTTGATGCAAACACATGTGATTCCCATAAACTTCGAAACACATGCTCATGCAGATGCAATGAACCGTCTCAATAAATTTATATATTTTTTGAAATTATTTGAAGTTTTTAATAATTAAAGCTAAATTACAATACTTGGAAAAAAGTGAAGTAAATTTAAAAGTTAGATAATTTAGAGAGTGTTCAAGAACGTTTAAAATTATGTTTGAAATAAAAATTGTTCATGAATTAAGTCATTAATGCATAAATTTGATTTTTCTTGGAATCCTAATTTCTATACATTCAAAATATAGGATTGTTTTTAATCTTAACATAATATATTGTGCATGCGAATTTTGGAAAACTATGGCATTGCACTCAATGCCTTAAAATGAGATGGTTAGGAAACTCTAAATTTATTAATGCTATTTAGGTACTGCTTGATAATTAAAAATCGAAATAATGAATATTTAATTGTTAGAAATCGGGAACCTATAGGAAGATTTGGGCCAATAGGGGTAAATCAATTGTAGGTATTAGTTACAATCAATATGATTAAATTGACTAATTTGACTTGAAATGTCTATTTGAGTTAAATGAACCAATTGGATGAATTGGGCTTTGTTAAGAGTCAATCAAGCTTGAGTCACCTTTGTTTAATTAATTGAAAGAATCTCCAAACTTGACTTTGCTCAATGTGGCTGAATTGATAAAATTGATCCTACAAGTCTTAAATGGTAATTTGGGTTAACTATGGTTATATGGACCAATTTACATTATTGGAGGGCCAATTGGGGTCAAGTATTTTATGATGGACTTATTAAAATGTTTTAAATCATTATGATAACTGTGGTTATATGGGCCAAATAAATTTATTGGATGATCAATTGGAGTATGTTGGACTTATTAAAAATTTTTAAGTCATTATGAATCATCAATTTTATGGATTTGGCCTATGGTTAAATAAGTCCATTTGTTCTTGGTTTTTTTAGAAGGTTTCAATCAAGCTTCATTAAAGGTCTATTTGGCTCTATTAGGTCATCTATAATTTATTGCGGCATATTAAAGGGGTGTTGGACAGAAGTAATTTGTCCAAGTTTTGATGGTTTGGGTCTAATAATCTAATTGGATTTCATTGGGCCAAGCTAGGGTTCAAGGAGATTTAGCTTAGTCTACTCCAATGGTCAACTATAGTCAATTCTTTTATGTGATTTGGTGATCTAACCTTTATGAAAGATGCTCAACCATTCGATGTGATAAATTAGTTCAAAATAACCAAATAAGTTTGGATAAAAAGGTATTGCGGTCATGTTAATCAATAGGTCAACCTTGGTCCACAGGTTGAGTTCAGGAGATCTCACGGTTTATTACATTGCACATGTATGTAATTGAACCATTGAGAGAGAAATGGATTACCTAGACCACTATTCGAGGTCGTTGGGACCAATCAAGGTTAACCATGAAAGAAGTTCTTCCATGCGACTAACTTAGGGCCAAACCTATTGATAGAATTGAACCGTCATTTCATGGTTCTCTTCGTTGTTTTAACTCTGAATTGCCGTCAAACGTTTTTTATCCCTTTCGAAACTCTACCCAGCTTGCATATTCTATTTCTATTGCTATTCCACTACCTCTCTGCGCTGACTCTAGAATAGTGTCACACTCAATATTACCTTGTAATCTATAATACTTATTTATTTTTCTTAACAGTTTAATGATGGCGTTCTAGATAGACGGCTTGTCTGATTGGTTATCTAAATTGCTTCCAAGTTAACTTACATTCTCATTATTATTAAGGTTTCTTTTGCTATGTTAATTGCAGGATGCAGGTGAAGCCATCATCTCAGCCAATTATTGTATCTATACCAATCTGTCACTCTGATGGTTAGTAAAGTTTCTTGTAAAATTTGCCTGTGAATTCAGGATTAGTAATCTTGTTGATCAAGTTGAAGTTCAATTTCTGAATATGCTTGGCGATTTTTCTTTGGGCGTTGCATATGGTTTATCATATCTTATTTGTGAATTTCTTTGTTCTTTTAAACATTAATAAAATCACAAATAATCATAAGTTTATTTTAGCCACGGGCTCGTGAAAATGCTCAGTTGTTCATCTTTTTCTGTTGTCCTTATTAGATACTGAATCCGCTAGAGCATCTAGAAGACAACTTAGAGAAGCAATATATACAGTTCTCGCTGATCTGAATGCACCTGCTGTTTGTGCAATTGATCAGGTGTTTTATCTAATTTTTTCCTGCTATTTCATTTTTTGTAAGCATGAATGCATTCTGTTATTATTCCTATCACGGCGTCCAATAAACTTAGCTGAACTTGGAAACACGGGCTTTTGCTATTCATGACCAATTCATTCGTCTTTACAGAGCTTGATGTAATAGTCAAATATAAATGCATTTAAAATATCATTATTGTGTATGAGTACAATAAAATTTCATTCTCTTGTGTTTGTGTGTGTATGGGAGTGAGAGAAAGAGAGAGAGAGGGTGGGGAGCGAGAGAGTGATGATATATTTCCTTCTATTCTCTCTCTCTTGGTGCGATTCTTATTATTTAGGTTAGTAACTTAGAGCCTTAAGGTGGCTGAGTGGGGCCAGGCTTTACTCTATCATCTAGTTTTCATGAGCTATTCCATTTAAAAAGAGAACCCTTTTGTGCGCATTTGTTTATGCTCTGCCATGGGGACCCTACTCTTGCACTTTTTTTTTAATCATAACCAACTTATTTAACTTATTTCTTTCTTTTTGAATTAATATTTTTTTTTTCATTTTTTTTTATTTTCTCACATTCTTGCATTGCCCTTTTTTTTTTTAAAGTTAGATGCTTCAAAATTAAAGTAAATAAGTATATTGATTAAAAATGAAGTTATCAAGATGGAAATACTTATTTGATAAATCAATAAGTATTGGCTTTAAGAAAGAAATTTCTTTGGTAGTGCATGATGGACAACAGGAGAGTAAGAGTTCTCTTATTCCTTAATGATGAAATTACAACTCTCCTCCTTATATAAATAGTAAAAGCTAGTCCTACCATTACAACCTGCTAAAGGTACAACCAACAAAAGAAAAGAAATATAACATAATAAAAAAGGACAAAACGAGAATAAATCTAAAATAGAAAATTCGTAATTCCACACTCCTTCTCAAGCTGGTTCATAGATGTTTTAAAGACAAAGGCTTTCTGGAGGTAGTGATTTAGTGAATACATCAATAACTTGGAGATGAGTTAGAATGTAGATTAAGTAAATAATGTCTTCATTGACTGTGAATTAAATAAGTTGGTTATGTTTAAAAAATAGGGCCTGGTTAAATAAGTTGGTTATGATTAAAAAAAGTTCAAGAGTAAGGTTTAAATCTCAATGTGCTTGGTCATGTCATGACGCACAAGATTCTTTGCATTACTAATGACAACTTGGCTATCACAAAACGTCTTTATTGGATTGACTGCGGAGTATCTCAACTCATTTAGTACCCCATTGAATCCACATTCCTTCACTAGTTCCTAAAGTAAGTGCTCGATACTCAAATTCTACACTACTTCTAGAGACTAATACTTGCTTCTTGCTCTTCCATGTGATAAAATTTCCCCAGACATAGGAACAATACCTAGAGGTGGGTCTTTTGTCCGCAGTTCTCCTGCCTAGCTAGTATCAGTGTACATCTCCACCTCTCTGTTGTCAGATTTCTTAAACAATAACCCTCTGTCAGGGATTTTCTTAAGAAATCTCCAAATATTCTTCATTTGTACTATTAATGTGTTGACTTACTATGTCGACTGAGTAATCGATATCAGATCTAGTGTATGATAAGTGGATAATTTTTCTCATCAATCTCTGGTATCTACTTTTTCCACTGTTTTCTTCTCTTAACAATAACATTTTTTGAAATTCATGAGTCTCAACAAGTTTGCACCCCAACATTTTTGTTTCTTTTAATAGTTCTAGGTTGTATTTTCTTTGGTATATCATAATACCCATTCTAAACCTGACCACTTCCATGTCCAGAAAGTATCTTATTGCTTATAGATCCTTAATTTCAAATTTAGTAGCAAATTCTCCTTAATCGTCCCAATCCCTTTGTCATCATCACCTGTCAGTATCATATTATCCACATATAAAATGTGTATAACTTTCTTAAATTCTTGTGAATGCTTTATGAACAGTTTATGTTCTGCTTTGTATTGGATGTACCCATTATATTTTATAGTCTTAGCAAACTTGTCAAATCAAGCCCTTGGAGATTGTTCGAGGCAATGAAGTGATTTTCTTAGTTTACGAACCAGATGTTTATTTGATTCATTAATACAAAAAGTAATAGGAAAAAAAGCAGAAACACACAAAATAAATTTATTAATAGGGAAATCGGGTTACAACACAACACAAATTGAAAATAATATCACTAACACATAAAACGATACAAACAACACCTCAAAAGTGCATCCCACATGCGGTGGAGTTTTGCTAGGTGGATTGTGATGGCTAGTGAGGGTGGTGGTAGCAAAGGTAGAGTGAGAAATTGCAGGAAAAGCTACAGGAGCTGGCTGTTCAGTGCAGCGACAACGAGAAATTGGGGCAGAAACGATAGGAACTACAATGGTTTGTTGTCCCGGGGAGGAGACAACAAGGACTGGTGGGTCCGAAGCCATGTTAGCAACGATGGGAAGGTGCTGAACAATAGGGTAAATGCAGGGGATGGGGCGACAAAGGATGTGGAAGGGGATTAGGAGTGATCGAGCTATGGGGAAGGAGGAGGGTTGGATAGCGAAAAGGGAGGAAGATACAAACCACATTGGAGTTGGATATAGTCGAAACCCACCACCTTGTCGGATACAACCCACAAAGGGGAAAAGGACTCCACACAGAAATTTAAAATCAATACATAGTAAAAATCACTCTAAACTCTGAAAATAACAAATAAATAGACTCTTATATGAAGAAGAAAGGAAATAAATAAAGAGGGAAACTCCCACACAAGAGGAAGGGGTGGGAAGGTAATCTCGCCCCGTCGAACTTCTGTCTCCAGGCCGCTCGGTTTGAGATTACCCTGAACATGCCTCAATTGGGTCGGCCGACTCAACAAAGAGACTCCCATGTCCCCCGTTCCCATGTCACCACTCTCCTGCGTCAGATCCGCTACGCGTCAGTCCCTTGGGGTTGGGGGAGCTTCGACCTCATTCGTCGCAGCTTTTGGTTCTTGTCTTCAATCCTGATGATACTTGGGTCCTCATGATATGACGTTAAGTCCCCCTGGCATGTCGATGCCGGTGTTGTCATTCCACAACATAGTCTAGTAGAATAGGTAGCTATCCTTTTTTGGCACATTCTAAGCGAGAGCTGCATAAAGAAGTGGGTTCTCGCAATGCAACTCACGAGCCCTTATATTTGAAATCTTCTCCTTTCACTTTTTGTGCCTAGTGTGCGATGATTGGGTAACAAGTATGTGAAGGGAACTAAATTTTGGGATGAAATCTTTGGCTGATTGTGCCATTCTATTTAGCGACCACTTATGAGAGACATTTTCTTCAGTGAAGACTTAGATTTCATTGAAGAATTTTCATCCCCCCTCAAACCCCTAGAGCACATTTCAAAGCTGAAGTTCATCACTCCTGTCTGGACATCAGCTGATGGTTACCGCGCTAAGCTGAATCTTCTTGACCTCATTTTTTGGTCGAATGCAGCTTCCAGAGTCATATAAAGCTTCTGGAAAGTTCCCAGTGTCTTTGAACCCTTAGAAAAAGTCACCTGCCCCTCTTTTCCTGGCTTGGCATGGTCATGGTGGGCGTGGTCACGGCAGGCATGGGGCGTGACCATGCCCCAGCCTAGGCGTGGTCATGCCACCCTACTTTCAGTTCTCTCGGTCGCATCACTGATCTGTGACCTTCGTCCACGGATCGACATCGCGACTGTCCATTCAATCGAATAGATCAAAATAGTCGGCAACTGTCCACGATTGCGGAAAACGCCGGAGTAATCTGGGCACTCCATTTTCCATTTGATCGACGACTCAGGATAGCCGCTGACGCCTATAAAGGGCTACTGTTCATGCCTCATCCATAAGAGACAGTAGAGCAATCCACAGTGCAGTGTAGTGCAGCGGGCAGAAAGCTGTGCAAGGTGTAGTGTCGAAGTGTCTTCCTCTGCTCTCTCCTGCGAACTTTATTCTCCTTCGGTCAGCCGCCTCCATTGTTAGTCTTTTTACTTAAGTTTAGTTTTTTTACTCTATTTAAATATTATTAAGTCAAGTTTGAGATTTAGTGTTTTAAGAGTCGGTTAGGCTAACTCAATAGCCTTGGATTAGGCTTGGGTTTGGGTTTGGGTTCAACTCAGTTTGATCTGAGCCCGACTTAATCCTAATCCCTAAAATGGTTTAGCCCAAACCTAAACCTAACCCAAACCTAACCCAAGTTTGACCCAACCTAGAACTGACTCAACCTAACACAAACCCTAAACCTAACCCAGGTCTTACCCAACCCAGACTTGACACCCAATCTAATCTAATCCTTAAACCTAACTCAGGTCTGACCCTTAAACCTAACTTAGGTCTGACCCAATCCATACCTGACTCAACCTAACATAAACCCTAATCCTAGGTCTGATCCAACCCACACCTCACTCAGCCTAACCTAATCCAAAACTAATCCAGGCCTGACCCAACCTAGACTTGACCTAGCTCAGGTCTAGCCAAACCTAACCCGGACCTGACCCAACCTAGACTCGACCTAGCTCAGGTCTAGCCTAACCTAATCCAATCATAATCCAAGTCTAACCCAACCTAGACTCGTTCTAGCTCAAGTCTAGCCCAACCTAACCCAAATCTAGTTGGGTTTACCCAAGTCAACCCGGGTCAACTCAGATAAACCCCAACCTACCCGGGTTAGCCCAAACCCAATGCTACTCTACTTGGTCAACCCAATTCAACCAGGGTCAATGCAAATCAAACCCTAACATATCCGGTTCAACCAAAGTCAATCCAAATGTTTTTACACTAACAAAATAATTTTAAACAGCATGACTATTTTACGACAATGAAGCAATATTCATCACATTTAACTAAGCATGGAATATAAATTGTCCATAAATAAGCAATCTTACACGAGCACACTAAGTTACTATTTTCCAGGGATGATTTAGTTTTCATTACCATCTAATCTATATTTTCATCACTTGTGTTCTGTTTTTTTTTTATTATTATTTTTTATGATCACTGGTTTTTCTATCTCTTCTATATCCATCACATTATGCTTCTTCTCCATAATCAACTTTTGCTGCTCTAGAACTTAAAGCTTTGCATCCATATTGAGTCAAATTGTTTCTAGTATGTATTTCTATTTTGCGAAATCTCGTCTCTTTCACTTCACATCTTTTCAAAATAACATCATGGAAAACTGACTCAGTTTTCTTTTTACGAAGCTTTAGCATCCATATCTTCAACAATGGTGCGGAGCTTGCCCAATTGCATGGCCCATAAGACTAGATGATCACCTAGGCATACCTTTGTAATGGTTGCCCATTCTATAGATTTTTATGGAGCTATGGGCTTGCGCGAGAACCTAGNTAATGTCCTTCTGAGAGGGTGAATCTAAAGAAAATATCCAATATTCATGAAACAGATGCATTTACTATGTTAGCAAATCAAGTTGCTGCAATTTCAATGAAGTTAAACAAATTTGGAATGAATTTTTTTCAACCAATTTCCATGATTGGAGAGAATTCATTAGGACAAATGGTAGATTTTCAAACTTCATTAGAAACTTTTAATGCCATAAATAATAAGCAAAATATTGCATATTCCAATTATTATAACCCAAGTTGGAAGAACCATCCCAACTTTAATTGGAATAACAATGGTAATAATCATCAATGGGGGAACAGCCAAGTCAACCCATTGGGAAACTCAAACAACCAAGGGAATAATAATTATAGATCTACTTATCTTCCAGGAATCAACAATAATAGATAATTTAAGGATAATAAGTTATTTATAGAAGAAGTGGTGTTACAAATGGGTAATCAGTTACGAAGTCAAGGAGCTACAATTAGAAATATTGAGAATCAACTTGGGCAAATCACAAGTTCATTAAGTAATAGATCCCAAGAAACACTTCCTAGTAATACTGAATCAAATCCAAAAGACCAGAATAAAAAACAAGTTAAATCCGTACAACTTAGAAGTGAAGAGAGTTGGAAGATAGGGTTTAAAAAGAGATTGAAGTAGAGAGAGAAGAAATTGAAGAATCAAAAGAGGACGCTCCGAAAGATTCTGAAAGACCTATTTCTCTGCCAAAAATTGATTTAGAAAAACCACCAACTACATTTCCTCAGAGACCACGAAAAATTGATTTAGAAAAACCATGACCTATATTTCTTTAGAGACTTCAACAACAGAAGTTGTATAAACAATTTTCAAAATTTTTAGAAATATTTAAGAAGCTTAGAATCAATATTTCATTTGTTGAAACCTTAGAAAAAATGTCAAGCTATGTAAAGTTTTTGAAGAATATTCTCAACAGAAAAAGAAAGTTTGAAGATAATGAGATTTTTGCACTTAGTGAGGAGTGCAGTACTACAATTCAGAAGAAACTTCTTGAAAAGCTTAAAGATCCTGGTAGCTTTACAAGAGACAAATTTTATGGGAAAGCTTTATGTGATTTAGGTGCAAGCATTAATCTTATGCCATTATCAATATTTAAAGGATTTGGATTTGGAGAAATAACCCCTACTACTGTAACTCTGCAGTTAACAGATTGTTCAATAACCTATCCTAAAGGGCTTATAAAAGATGTCCTAGTTAAAGTGGATCAATTTATCTTTCCTGTTGATTTCATTGTGCTAGATATGGAGGAAGATACCTATCATTTTGAGGAGACCTTTCTTAGCCACAGGAAGAGCAATGATGATGTGAAAAAAAGGAGATTTAACAATGCGCGTGGCGAGACCTTTGACCAAAGGAAAATATGTTGAGATTTTCATACCTATTATACGTTATTTTTTATTATATTGCACTTTATAGAAAGGAGTTTTTGATGTTTTGTTGCAGGAATGTTGAATTAGGGTCATTGGAGCAAAAAGAAGCAAAAAGGAGCAAATTTGGAGCGAAAAGGGCCAAAATGTCAAGATTTGAACTAAGGCGCCGACGACAAACTTTTCTCGAGACTCCAGAATTAATTCACTTAGAAGGCCCTCCGACGGTGCCCTCAAGGCTGCTGACGGTGAGCTCAGCCGTTATGTCCAACAAAGCATTGGATGAGGAAGAATTTTGGAGGGGTGCTTAGGAAACTCTTGGGAAAACTCATCCACAACTTTAAAAGAAGATTTTGGTCAAAAATTGGGGAAAGCAAAAGGGGTCCTGGATGTTATAAAGTTCTTGGAGGTTGGAGAGGTTCCATTCGTTTTTGCTAGAGAGTCTAAATTGTGAGAAATTCTTCGAGAGATTGTAAGAGTGGAGGCAAAGTGAGAGATTTCTTCCTCCTTGCCACTTCAAAGAGAATTTTGTGTGCTGTAAAGAAAGGAAGAGATTCCGAGGAACTTTGAGGAGTTTTCTTGGGAAGAAATTAAAGTTAAGTTTATTTATTGTTCTAGTTTATATGACTTTGATTTTATATATGAATTCCAATTTTTGTTGTGTTTTCCTCATGTGATCTGAGTAGTTTTTACTATCTTTCTCCTTGTCTTGAGATTTGTGAAACAGTGATTTGAATTGGTTGAGTCATGAAAATGTTAAAGAAATTGTGATGATCTTTTCACTTCGATCTTAATTTACTTTCAATCTTGCCAATTGATTTGTTAAAATATGTTGAGTTTTACAACTAAAGTGAATATTACATCCAAGATTCAGGGAGGTCAAAGCCCTTGGAAGTTGGGTGCAAATAATAAAGAAATAAAATTATCAGGCGTAGAATAGGAGATTTTAGAGTGACAAATTAAAATCCCCAATTCGGTCCTATCGTTTGGGTGCTGAAGTGTAGGTGTTAGCCCTCAGGTGAGGGGAACGTGGGAGCTCCAAAGTGAGAGCCAATATCCTCTCAGCCTAGCTACAGATTCAGTAAACAAGCGTGGGATTAGTCAATGTTCTTTATGCCTAGGCCAAAGGGTAAAGAATAGGTTTGCTCCTATTTGGCACAATATAAATTGAACTGATTCACTTTATCCATTCACTATAATTTCTTGACAAGGAGAATGATGCTTTCTTATATATTGAACATCACGTCGAACCTTCATTAGTATAATTAATTATTTAATAATTATTAAAATTACATATTTATTTCAATTAAACCCTCATTAGCATAATTAGTTATTTATGAGTTATTAAGAAAATTACATATTTATTTCAATTGTCTATTATTAACCCTAACTTTCTATCATTAGTTATTTATTAGTTATTCAAATTATTTACTTATTTCAATTGCCTATAAAACCTTCATTAGCATAATTAGTTATTTAATAGTTATTAAA
Organism: Phalaenopsis hybrid cultivar; assembly: GCA_002079205.1. NCBI lineage: Eukaryota > Viridiplantae > Streptophyta > Magnoliopsida > Asparagales > Orchidaceae > Phalaenopsis > Phalaenopsis hybrid cultivar. The sequence goes on from JXCR01065997.1 coordinate 29,932, forward strand.
ATTATATATTTATTTCAATTGCCTACCCTCATTAGTGTAATTAGTTATTTAAGAGTTATTAAAATTACATATTTATTTCAATTGTCTATTAGTGACACATTAGTAATCATTTTATTTGATGCTTTCTTATATATTGAATATCACATTTAAACCTTCATTAGTATCATTAGTTATTTAATAGATATATTGAATATCACATTAAAAACCTCATTAGTATAATTAGTTATTTAAGAGTTATTAAAAATTTAAATAGTTATTTTAATTTTCTATTAGTGACAGATAAACAAATTGAACTTCGTTGTTGCAATTAAAGTATTGCTTTTCTAAATTTCTTAGTGACAAATAAGCAAATTGAATTCCATTGTTGCGATTGAGTATTGCTTTTTCTAATATCTTAGTTCGTATTCTAATATTACCTCCGTTATCGATATCTAGAACTCTATTAGAGCCCTATATTACTTGAGCAATATGTATACTTGCGTTGATAAGTGTGACTTTACAATTATTGAATATTTTATACATCCATCTTTATCGTATACTTGCATTGATAAGTGTGACTTTACCATTATTGAATATTTTATATATACATCTTTATCGAATCTATAATTGTTATTAAGTTTTTGGTGCAGTTGCTGAGGAATTAAATCTTTTAGCAGCACGTATACTTGCATTGATAAGTGTGACTTTACCATTATTGAATATTTTATATATACATCTTTATCGAATCTATAATTGTTATTAAGTTTTTGGTGCAGTTGCTGAGGAATTAAATCTTTTAGCAGCAGAATCTATAACCATTATTAAGTCTTTTAGCAGTAGTGTTAAATACTCATATTTTTAAGCATATATAAAGTCACTGTCAAGTTTTTGGCACCGTTGCTGGGGAGTAAACAAGAATCACAATTAGAGTAACAGAAAAATTAGGATTATTAGAAAACTTTTACTTGAATTGCAACTTATTTTCATATTTAATTAATTATTTTACTGTGTACTGATTTCAAATTGTATGCGTAAATTTGGACCTGAAAATCTTATACCCTATGATTCAGAATTAGAACGCACTATTAGAAAAATTAGAAGATTGAGAAGAGAACCTAAAAATTCTGATACAATGGAAAACAACATGAACAATCAAGGAATAGAAAATGAATACCAACTTAGACCCCTACGAGATTATGCAAATCCTACAGCAGATGAAATTCACACATCTATCCAAAATCCTGATGTAGCTGCTAATTCATTTGAGCTTAAACCTGCTATTATCCAATGTACAAAACAATCAATTCGGAGGTACACCAAATGAAGATCCTAATTTACACATCGCTAGTTTTTTAGAACTGTTTGCTACCTTTAAATATGCAGAGTTTCAAATGATGCTGTTAGACTTAGATTTTTCCTTTTTCACTTAGGGATAAGGCAAAGATGTGGTTAAATCTGTTAGAAACAGGATCTATTAGAACTTGGGGAGAACTTTCACAGAAATTTCTATCCAAATATTTTCCTCCATCCAAAACTGTTAAACTTAGAAATGACATAACATCGTTCTGTCAAATTGATGGAGAGTTAATATACAAAGCTTGAGAGAGATTTAAAGATCTTCTTAGGAAATGCCCTCATCATTCGTTACTAGATTGGATGATAATTCAAACTATTTATAATGAATTAGTGGGATCACTTAGATTGATTATAGATGTTGCGGCTGGTGGTCCTTTAATGTCAAAACCTTTTGATGAGGCTTATTCATTAATAGAAGAGATGGCTACCAACAATTTTCAATGGCNATGCGTAGTTCTTTAATGTCAAAACCTTTTGATGAGGCTTATTCATTAATAGAAGAGATGGCTACCAACAATTTTCAATGGCCCTCTGAGCGGGTAAATCCTAAAAGAGTAGCTAATATCCATGATTCTGATGCAATATCTATGTTAGCTTCATAGATTGCTTCAATATCAAAGAAATTAGATTATTATGGGATGAATTATTCTTCAAAACCTCTTATGATAGAAGAAAATTCATCTGGGCAATTTGTGGATGTTCAACCTTCATATGAGACCTTAAATGCTATGATTGGTGCAATATCAAAGAAATTAGATCATTATGGGATGAATTATTCTTCAACACCTCCTATGATGGACAATATCAAAGAAATTAGATCATTATGGGATGAATTATTCTTCAACACCTCCTATGATGGAAGTAATATCAAGGAAATTAGATCATTATGGGATGAATTATTCTTCAACACCTCCTATGATGGAAGTATCTGGGTAATTTGTGGATGTTCAACCTTCATATGAGACTTTAAACGCTATTAATTGACCCAACAACCCTTATTCCAACTATTATAACCCAGGTTGGAAGAATCATCCAAATTTTAATTGGAATAACANAATGATTCTGATGTAATATTTATGTTAGCTTCGCAGATTGCAGCAATATCAAAGAAATTAGATCATTATGGGATGGATTATTCTTCAACGCCTCCTATGATGGAAGAAAATTCATCTGAACAATTTGTGGATGTTCAACCTTCATATGAGACCTTAAANGCTAATATCTATGATTCTGATGCAATATCTATGCTAGCCTCGTAGATTGCTGCAATATTAAAGAAAATAGATCATTATGGGATGAATCATTCTCTAAAACCTCCTATCATGGAAGAGAATTCACCTAGGCAATTTGTGGATGTTCCACCTTCATATGAGACTTTAAATGCTATTAATAGACCTAACAACCCTTATTCGAACTATTATAACCCAGGTTGGAAGAATCATCCAAATTTTAATTAATAACAATCTTCTACGATCAACAATGTGCAAACAACCCAATGAACCCATTAGAAAATTCATCCAACCAAGGAAATGTTAACTATAGACCCCAACAATGGGCAAACAACTCAGTGAACCCATTAGGAAATTCATCCAACCAGGGAAATGTTAATAAACAATGGGCAAACAACCCAGTGAACCCATTAGGAAATTCATCCAACCAAGAAAATGTTAACTAGATGGGAAAACAACCCATTGAACCCATTAGGAAATTCATCTAAACAATGAAATGTTAACTATAGACCTTCGTATCCTCCAGGATTTAACAGTAAAACTCAAATTAAGGAAAAGAAGTTGTCTATGGAAGAGCTGATATTAAACATGGGTCAAAATTCTAGAATCAAGGAAATCAATTACAAATCCAAGGAAATCAATTACAAAATCAAGAAACTGCTATTAAGAATATTGAAAATCAATTAGGGCATATCACTACTGCGCTCAGTAACCGAACATTGGGAACTTTTCCTAGTACTGTGGAACCAAATCCTAAAGATCAGGGAAAAAAACAGATAAAAGCGATACAACTAAGAAGTGGAAAAAAAATGGAAACAAGAGTACAAAAAGATATAGAAACTGAAAAAGAAAAAGTGGATACCCAAAAAGAAAAGGATCATGAATACCCATAATTAGAATATCCACTTACACCAATGAAAATTACTGTGGAGAAACCTCCACCACCGTTTCCTCAAAGACTGAAGCAACATAAACAGAATAAAAAATTTTCAAAATTTTTAGAAATTCTTAAGAAGTTAACGGTGAATTAAGCAACACCAACAGAAGAAACAATTTTCCAAATTTTTAGAAATTCTTAAGAAGTTAACAGTAAATATTCCCTTCGTAGAAGCTTTAGAGTAGATGCCCAATTATGTGAAATTTATGAAAGACCAAGTTTATAGAAATTCTTAAGAAATTAACAGTAAATATTCCTTTCGTAGAGGCTTTAGAGCAAATGCCCAATTATGTGAAGTTTATGAAAGATGTAAACATTCCCTTCGTAGAGGCCTTAGAGCAAATGCCCAATTATGTGAAATTTATGAAAGATATTCTGAACAAGAAAAGGAAGTTAGATAATATTGTTGCACTTAGCGAAGAGTGTAGTGTAATTATTCAGAAAAAGATTCCAGAAAAATTAAAAGATCCTAGCAGTTTCACTATACCGTGTGCTATTGGTGAAAAATTTTATGGAAGAGCTTTATGTGATTTGATAGTTTCACTATACCGTGTGCTATCGGTGAAAAATTCTATGGAAGAGCTTTATGTGATTTGGGATCCTGGAAGTTTCACTATACCGTGTGCTATCGGTGAAAAATTCTATGGAAGAGCTTTATGTGATTTGGGAGACAACATTAATCTTATGTCTCTATCGATTTTCAAAAGATTAGGATTAGGAGAAGTCTCACCTACTTCTGTAACTCTTCAGAATTTTCAAAAAACTAGGATTAGGAGAAGTCTCACCTACTTCTGTCATAAATCTTATGCTTCCATTAATTTTCAAAAGATTAGGTTTAGGAGAAGTCTCACCTACTTCTGTAACTCTTCAGTTAGCGGATCTTTCAGTTACATAACCTTAGGGAGTTATAGAAGATGTGTTAGTAAAAGTTGATAAATCTATCTTTCCTGTGGATTTCATTGTTTTAGATATGGAGGAAGATAAAAAAATACCTATCATTTTAGAGAGACCATTTTTAGCTACTGGAAAAGCTATGATGGATGTTCAAAAAGGAGAATTAACTATGAGAGTTAACAATCAAGACGCGACTTTTAACATTATGAAATCTATGAAATACCCTGTTGTTGAATAAGATATGAAAAGTTTTTGCATCGAAATTAGTGAACATCTATTGAATGAACATTTTAAAAAATATTTTGAAGAGAAAGAACAATTTGAAGATAGTGATGAAGTTATTTTGGATGAATTAGAATTTCAAGAAAGATTTGAGATGCTCGATATTACAAAAAATGCTGATAAGTGTCTATTTCCGTCAATTGTAAAATCACCTGAACTTGAGTTGAAAATATTGCCTAGCCATTTGAAGTATGTGTTTCTGGGAGACTCATCTATATTACCTGTTATTATATCTTTAGAATTAAATGATTTGCAAGAGCAAAGACTTTTGGAGACTCGTCTACATTACCTGTTATTATATCTTCAGAATTAAATGATTTGCAAGAGCAAAGACTGTTAGATACATTGAAAAAATATAAGTTTTTGGTTCAACCTTAGCTGATATTAAGGGAATTAGTCCTTCGATATGTATATTTGATGAACAATATAAACCTAGATTCGATCAGGAGGAGTGACTGTTGAAACAAAAGAAGATAATGAATTAATACTTATCAGATAAGTTACTCGGTGGCGTATTTGCATTGATTATAGAAAACTAAACACTTCCACCAGGAAAGATCACTCCCTTTTACCCTTTTTAGACCAAATAGTAGATAGACTTGCTGGGAACAAATATTTTTGTTTTTTAGATGGATATACCGGTTACCATAAAATTCATATTGCTTCTGAGGATCAAGAAAAGACAACATTTACTAGTCCTTGTGGAACTTTTGCATTTCGAAGAATGCCTTTTGGATTATGTAATGCACCTGCAACATTCCAGAGAAAACTTTTGCTTTTCGAAGAATGCCTTTTGGATTATGTAATGCACCTGCAACATTCCAGAGATTTATGATGTCCATATTTAGTAAGTTAATTTATGATGGATTGGAAGTATTTATGGACGATTCCTTTGTATTTGTAACATCATTTGACGCATGCTTAAATTACCTTAAAAAATTTTTGGAGTTATGCGAAAGAACTAATTTGATTCTGAATTGGGAGAAATGTCAATTTATGGTTGCAAGAGGAAATGTGTTAGGGCATAAAATTTTGAAAGAAGGTATGGAAGCAGACCCTGCGAAAATTCATGTTATATCTAAACTAACACCTCCTACTAATGTAAGGGAGGTTAGGAGTTTTCTTGGACATTTTGGTTTTTACAGGTGTTTTATTAAAGATTTTTCAAAAATTACTAAACCTCTATGCCAACTTTTAGAAAAGGAAAAAAAATTTGAATTTACTGAAAGCTGTTTAAATGTATTTGAGTTATTAAAGGAAAAATTAATCACAACCTCTATTATAGTTTCACCTAACTGGGAGAAATCATTTGAACTGATGTGTGATGCTAGTGATTATTGTTATTGGAGCTGTTCTTGGACAAAAGTATGAAAAGATTTTTAAAGTTATATAGTACGCTAGTAAAACTCGAGGCTGCCTTGGACAAAGGTATGAAAAGATTTTTAAAGTTATATACGACGCTAGTAAAACTCTTAATGATGCAGGACGAAGGTATGAAAAGATTTTTAAAGTTATATACTATGCTAGTAAAACTCTTAATGATACACAAATTAACTATACTATTACTAAAAAAGAGTTACTGTCCATTGTGTATGCTTTAGATAAATTTAGATCTTATTTAATTGGACCTAAATNGAGTGGGTTAGCTAATGTTTCTAATAGAGAGATTAAACAAATATTTGAAAAGACTGTAAACCCTAGTAGAATAGATTGGTCCACTAGATTGCATACTGCATTATGGGCTTACAGGACTGCTTATAAAACTCTTATTGGAATGACTCCTTCCAGACTGATTTTTGGAAAGACTTGTCACTTACCAGTAGAATTGGAGCATAAAGCATATTGGGCGATTAAAGAATTCAATTATAATTTGAAAGATGCTGGTAAGAAGAGATTATTACAATTAAATGAATTGGAAGAATTAAGAAATGAATCTTATGATAACAATAGAATTTATAAAGAAAAATTAAAGTGATGGCATGATCGGAAGATTAACCAAAAGAACTTTAAACCAGGATAAGAAGTTTTTCTTTACAATACTAGGCTGAAGTTATTCCCTGGAAAATTGAAGTCTCGTTGGTTAGGGCCATTTATTGTGACTCAATTTTATACTTACAGAGCTGTTGAAATTGAAGATAAGAAAAAGGGAAATAGATTTAAAGTAAATGGACATAGATTAAAACCATATTATGAGGGTAAAAGACTAATATTGAAGAGGTTTTAATGATCAGTCAACCTGAATAACACCTGAATAGGTCGGGCTCACGACGTTAAACCAAGCGCTTTATGGNAAAATTAAAGTGATGGCATGATCGGAAGATTAACCAAAAGAACTTTGAACCAGGACAAGAAGTTTTGCTTTACACTGGGCTTAAGTTATTCCCTGGAAAATTGAAGTCTCGTTGGTTAGGGTCATTTACTGTGACTCAAGTTTAAACTTACAGAGCTGTTGAAATTGAAGATCAAAAAAAGGGAAATAGATTTAAAGTAAATAGACATAGATTAAAACCATATTATGAGGGTAAAAGACTAAATATTAAAGAGGTTTTAATGATCAGTCAACCTGAATAACACCTAAATAGGTTGGGCTCATGACGTTAAACCAAGCGCTTTATGGGAGGCAACCCATATTTATCTTTACTTTATTCGCAATTATAGTAGTTTTTATTTGAGATTATCACTATTTTATGGTAGTATTAAGCTCTACTACTCTTATTTACCCTTGAAATATCTTTAAAATTGGATCCATGAAGAAAAATTGGAACGCATTCGGACCAGAGCAAAACTGTGAAAATTTTGCCTTGGGCGCCGACGGCGCCATCGACGCCATCGACGATGGGTTTTTCTTGAGAGTCTAGAAAAAAAATTAATACAGAGGCGCGCCGAGAGCACCATCGAGGTCGCCGATGGTGAGACCGGTGAGATGACGGTTTCTTGTGTTCGAGTGGCGATTTTTTACGGTTTTTGGGCGGGAATAGTCTTTTTAAACTAAAAAAAATTCAAATTCTAAGTCATATTTTCCCTCCAAAAATAAAGTGAAACTCTACCAATTTTATTCCTATGGCATCCAATTCCCCTGATAATCCCAGAATACGAGTTTTCAATCGGCGNGGCGCCATCGACGCCATCGACGACGGGTTTTTCCTGAGAGTCCAGACAAAATTAATACAGAGGCGCGCCGAGAGCGCCATCGAGGCCGCCGATGGTGAGACCGGTGAGATGACGGTTTCTTGTGTTCGAGTGGCAATTTTTGACGGTTTTTTGGCATGAATAGTCTTTTTAAACTAAAAAAAATTCAAATTCTAATTCATATTTTCCTTCCAAAAATAAAGTGAAACTCTACCAATTTTATTCTCATGGCATCCAATTCCTCTGATAATCCCAGAATGCGAGTTTTCAATCGGCGAAAGTTTATTAGTGTGAAAGCGCAACGAATCTTCAACAAGTTGCTGATGAAGAAAAGATTAATCAAAGAATGAGGATTCATGAATCGTGGATTGAATAATCCCACGATGGATATTGAAGAAACGATAGTGCGGCAAATATGGGAAGTGTTGTGCTACACTACTGTCGCCGTGGTGGTTCTAGTGGTAAAAGAGTTTTATGCAAATTTGCATGGAATCAACCAAGGAGATTTTTGTGCGAGGGAGATGGATCAATTTCACTCATGCATGGATCAACAAATTATATATGATAGAGAATGTTCCTGTCTGCCACTATTCCAATTTCATAAGAAACCAGATGAATGAAATTTACCAGTATTTAACGGACAAAACTGATGATTGGGAAATGAAAGAGAACAGGTATGTTAGTTTTTCTGCAACACTTCTGAATCCCGTTACAAAACATTGGCACTTTTTCATTTCTGCGAAACTGTTATCGATAATGAAAATCGGTAATGTTTCTGAAGATAGTGTCATTTTGAATTACTGCATCCAAAGGGGACTGCCGATTGACATTAGATCTATAATTGTGAAGTTGGTTTTGGGCCTGATTGTTCACGGATCCACTTATGGGCTTGGACACCCCTCCATAATTTTCTCACTTTGCAGTCAGTTCCAAGTGTCCTATAAAAATTGGGAAAAGGTACTGCTACCTTGGAAGCCTTTGGACCCAACTGAAAGATTCCCATCCGAAAATGACATGTCCATGATAGTTAATCAATCATCTCAGAATTCACTTCTAGTTCAACCCTTAGTCACTGATAAGTCTTTGGTGATCTTGCGCTGAATCAAGAAATTAGAAAAGGAGGTACAAAATGTCATGAATACGATTAATAATATCTCTGATTTCTTCGATCAACTCTACTGGAGGATGAAAGAACATTTCAAACATTCTGGACATTTAGAAGGTAGTTTGATACGACTGATGAGGAGGATGAAATTGATATAAGAGGATTCCACTGAAGAATTTCCATTCCGACCCTTCTACAACATCTTCGTTCATGTGCAATTATTGGGTGATCTCAGAGGAGAATCGAGCACCAAGTCTGAGGATTAGTAGATTTATATTACTACATATATGTCTATCTATGTATTTTGATTTGAACTTTATATTTACTTTGCTTTAGAATTATGCTTTTAGATCTCTGTATAGTTGAGACTAACATAGGATGCTTTGTTTTCAGCATTTTGAGTGTTGCGGCTTGAATTGCGATGCTGAATTAATGTATTGAGGTTGAGAAAATACCAAACTTAGGTGTGTTATGTAACGTATATTGTNCGCCATCGACCCCGCCGACGGCGAGACCGGTGAATTGACGGTTACTTGGTCAAATTGCGGTTTTTTGCGGTTTTTGGGCGGGAATTGTCTTTTTAAACTTAAAAATTCAATTCCTAGATCACATTTTCCCTCAAAAAATGAAGTGAAACTCCACCAATCTCATTCATATGACATCAAATTCCCCTGATAATCCCATAATGTGAGTTTTCAATCGGCGAAAGTTTATTAGTGCGGAAGCGCAGCGAATCTTCAACAAGTTGCTGATAAAGAAAAGATTGATCACGGAACAAGGATTCGTAAATCGCGGATTGAATAATCCCATGACGAATATTGAAGAAATGATAGTGCGGCAAATATGGGAAGTGTTGTGCTACACTACCGCCGCCATGGTGGTTCCAGTGGTGAAAGAATTTTATGCAAATTTGCATGGAATCAACTAAGGAGTTGTTTATGTGCGAGGAAGATGGATCACTTTCACTTCTGCACTGATCAATAAAATTATACATGATAGAGAATGTTCTTGTCTGCCACTATTCCAATTTCGTCCCAACGAGAAACCAGATGAATGAGATTTATAAATATTTAATGGACGAAACTGACGACTGGGAAACAAGAGAAAATGGGTATGTTAGTTTTTCTGCAACACTCCTAAATCTCGTTTCGAAACATTGGCACTTTTTAATTTCTTGAAACTGTTACCGACAATGAAGATTGGTAAAGTTTCCAAAGAAAGTGCTAATTTGAATTACTGCATCCAAAGGGGACTGCCGATCGACATTGGATCCATAATTGTGAAGTCGGTTTTGGGCATGATCGTTCATGGATCAATTTATGAGCTTGGACACCCCTCCACAATTTTCTCACTTTGCAGTCAGTTCCAAGTGTCCTACAAAAACTGGGAAAAGGTATTGCTACCTTGGAAGCCCTTGGACCCAACTGAGAGATTCCCAATTTTGAAGATGAAAATGACATGGCCATTATAGTAGATCAATCCTCTTAGAATTCACTGCCAGTTCAACCCTTAATTCCTGATATAAGTCTCTGGTGATCCTGCGTCGAATCAAGAAATTGGAAAAGGAGGTACAAAATGTCATGAATGCAATTAATAATATCTCTAATTTCTTCGATCAAGACTGGAGAATGAATGACATTTTGATCATTTTGGACATTTAGAACATAGCTTAATACGACTGATGAGGAGGATGAAGTTAATAGAAGAGGATTCCACTGAAGAATTTCCATTCCGACCCTTCTACAACCTCTTCGTTCATGTACAATCAATAGGTGATCTCAAAGGAGAATCTAGTACTGAGTCTGAAGATTAGTAGATTTATATTACTACCTATCTGTCTATCTATGTATTTTGATTTGAACTTTGTATTTGCTTTGTTTTAGAATTATGTTGTTAGATCTCTGTATAGTTGAGACTAAGCATAAGATGTTTTGTTTTCAACGTTTTGAGTGTTGTGGCTTGGATTGCGATGCTAAATTAATGCATTAAGGTTGAGAAAATACCTGACTTAGGTGTGTTATGTAACATATATTGTACCTCTTGGAATTTATACATAAATGTGATGTTTTGTGTTGTGAAAGTCTATATGTGCTAAGTACATTATTTAGTCACTTAAAATTATGTCTATAATGATTAAACGGATGTCGTTTAGGCTTGGAATTGANAGAAGTTTTGAAATGGTTAGACACTGAAATTATATATCCTATTTCAGATAGTGCATGAGTAAGTCCAATTCATTGTGTTCCTAAGAAAGAAGTGACTGTTGAAACAAATGAAAATAATGAATTAATACCTATCAGACAAGTTACTGGGTGGCGTATTTGTATTGATTATAGGAAAAAATTAAATACTGCCACAAGGAAAGATCACTTCCCTTTACCCTTTTTAGATAAATAGTGGATAGACTTGCTGGGCACAAATATTTTTGCTTTTTATATGGATATACTGATTACCATCAAATTTCTATTACTCCTGAGGGTCAAGAAAAGACAACATTTACTAGTCCTTTTGTAACTTTTACTTTTCGAAGAATGTCTTTTGGATTATGTAATGCACCTGCAATATTCCAGAGATGTATGACGTTCATATTTAGTAAGTTAATTGATGATGGATTGGAAGTATTTATGGATGATTTCTCTATATTTGAACGCATGCTTAATTTACCTTGAAAAAGTTTTGGAGTTATGCGAAAGGACTAATTTAGCTCTAAATTGGGAGAAATGTCAATTTATGGTTGCAGGAGGAATTGTGTTAGGGGTTTGGAAGATGGTATGGAAGCAGACCCTACGAAAATTCAAGTCATATCTAAACTAACACCTCAATGATATGGAAGCATACCCTGCAAAAATTCAAGTTATATCTAAATTAGTACCTCCTACTAATGTAACGAAAATGGTATGGAAGAATACCCTGCAAAAATTCAAGTTATATCTAAATTAACACCTCTTAAAAAATGATATTGAAGTAGACCCTGCAAAAATTCAAGTTATATCTAAATTAACACCTCCTACTTGATGGTATGGAAGAAGACCCAGCAAAAATTCAAGTTATATCTAAAATAACACCTCCTACTAATGTAAGAGAAGTTAGGAGTTTTCTTGGATATGTTGGTTTTTACAGGCATTTTATTAACGATTTCTCAAAAGTTACTAAACCTCTATACCAACTCTTAGAAATGGACAAGAAATTTGAATTTACTGAAAGCTATTTAAATGCATTTGAGTTATTAAAGAAAAAATTAATCACAGCCCCTATTATAGTTTCACCTAACTGGAAGAAACCATTTGAACTGATGTGTGATGCTAGTGATTCTATGTTATTGGAGCTGTTCTTGGACAAAAGTATGAAAAGATTTTTAAAGTTATATAGTACGCTAGTAAAACTCGAGGCTGTTCTTGGAAGAAATCATTTGAACTGATGTGTGATGCTAGTGATTATGCTATTGGAGCTGTTCTTGGACAAAAAACCATTTGAATTGATGTGTGATGCTAGTGATTATGCTATTGGAGCTGTCCTTGGACAAAGGAAAAGATTATTAAAGTTATATACTACGCTAGTAAAACTCTTAATGATGCACAAATTAACTATACTCTTACTGAATTTTTTTTAAAGTTATATACTACGCTAGTAAAACTCTTAATGATGCACAAATTAACTATATTATACTGATGTGTGATGCTAGTGATTATGTTATTGGAGTTGTTCTTGGACAAAGGTATGAAAAGATTTTTAAGGTTATATACTACACTAGTAAAACTCTTAATGATGCACAAATTAATTATACTGTTACTGAAAAAGAGTTACTGGCCATTGTGTATGCTTTGGATAAATTTAGATCTTATTTAATTGGAGCTAAATGTGTTGTACATACGGATCACTCTGCTATTAAATATCTGATGCAAAGGATGCTAAATCGAGGTTGATTAGATGGATACTATTAATGCAAGAGTTTGAGCTTGTGGTTATTGATAGAAAGGGAACTGATAATCAAATTGCTGATCATTTATCATGATTATAAAATCATGAATTATCTAACACCGGCAATGAGATTACAGATTGTTTTCCTGATGAACAACTTTATAATATTAATGAGTGGAGAATACCATGGTATGCTGATATTGTTAATTATATTGTAAGTGATATTTTTCCACCTATGCTGACATTGCAACAACAAAGAAAATTCCTTCATGATGTGAAAGCATATTTTTGGGATGAGCCTTATTTATATAAACAATGTAAGGATTTTATTATGNGTAATAGTACATTCTAATTTTGAATCATTAGGCACTAAATCTTCAGATCCAATATTTCGCATAAATAAATATAATAAGCAAAGAAAATTTTATTTAAAATACTCTTAAACATATATTATACATATATTTTTTTTATTTTTAAATTTATAATTTTTTTGATATTTTGTATTTTGTCACTAAATTTCCTAATTTACCAAATCTATTTAATTTACTATTACCTTCCTCGGCAACGGCGCCAAAAACTTGACCAACGAAATATAGTTGTGTAAAATTTATAAAGTTGACTCCGCCTTATAACGATGCCAAAAACTTGATGTGGTATTTTATGCATAATAATGTCAAGCACTTAATGTTGGTATTCTACGTAAGCATACGTATCGTTATCAAGTAATATAAGACTTTCTATTTAAGTCCCAAATAACGATCCCAGGAGGAAGGTTTAAATTTGAAATGGTAAATTAACTAGAAAATTCACAGAAATAAAACAAAATTATTGTCACTAATTTTGAATGTTTATGGTACTATCAAAGCTAAATTATTAACTACTAGTAGAATTAAAATGCATAGTTCAAAATAGTAACTGCTAAACTATGTTTATGTGATGAAGTTTTCTAATATGAAAAAGCATCTTTCGCACTACAATGAGTTTTTGGTGAAATGAGATGAGATAAATGGTCTAAATTTGTATTGTGCCAAATAGGAGCAATTTTACATCTCTACCCTGATTCAGTGTTATAGAAAATCATTAGCTAATCTTAGGTTTAGTCCCAGAATCTCTGGCTAGGCCAGGAGGTTTGTGGCTCCCACTCCAGAGCTCCCACTTCCCTTCCTCTGAAGGCTAACTCTCGCTTTAGTTTTTAAACATTAAGATCAAATTAGGGAATTTTAGTCTGTCACCTTATAAATCTCCAATTCTACACCCAACAAAGTATATTTCCCTATTTATTTGCACTTAATTTCATGAACGAAATAATCCTTAATGGACTTAAATATGATTCTCACTCTGTTGTAGAACTCATACTCTATTTGTCGGATCATATGTTTCACAACATATTTTAACAATTCAATTAGCCATATCAAAAAGTAAATTAAGAGCAGAGTTGAAAAATCAACACAATTTATTTTATATTTTAACATTAGCACATCCAAATTATCTCTTCATTTCGTCATATCTCAGAGTATGGAGAAAGAAAAGGAAACTACTCAGACTTCATAAGAAAGATACAACAAAACATAAATTTCATATATAAAAGAAAGTTCATTCAACAATAATAAACAAACAACACTTATCTGAAACTCTTTCTCAAAGCAAATCCCTTGTAGCCTCTTCTAGGATTGTATTAAGAAGAAATCTCTCACTTCTCTTCCTCTCCAACAGTTCTTAGAGAAGAATTCACACTAAACTCACCACACAAACTCAAAACTATAAAGAAAATAACTAACTAATGGTGTGGAATGGTGTGGAATGATGTAAAGCTGCAAGAAGAGATGCACAGGGGCAATGGATGGCTGAGGGGGGGTGAAGGAAGGATCTTTTCTGATCAATTTTGGGTATAAATAGAGCTTAGGGTTGGTTCTCCAACAGGTGCATCCAAAAACTCTTCAAAAAGCATCTAAATTCATCAAATCTTCTAGAAATAAGCCATTTAATTTAGTCTGTCTTCTCTGTTAAATGGTGTTGCCGATGTTGAACAAGCTATCAAAATCTTTATTTTGACTCCAAAATTCATCCGTTTTGCTTCATTTTTGCTCTAAGTCTTAAAAATCAACAACCTACAATAAAACATAAGAAAATAACTTCCATTAAAGTGCAATATCACCAAAAATGAGTATAAATATGGGTCTAAAAATGCATATATTTTTTGTGTATCACCTTCCACTTCCTATTCTCAGCCTAAACCCTCTACTAGCTTGGCCTTGATGTTAGAACATCTGAAGAATGTGGAGGATGACATCTCTATTATCTAGAAAAAAGTCTATGATATTACTAACCAATTGGTACATTTGGACTAGAAAAATAAATGTCGATATGATCATGAAGCTTGTTTTCATGCTGCTTAAGTGGATATGTATAAAAGAAATTATCTAATGTGATGAGTATTCTTCAAAGCTTCATTTAATATTCATTCTGGCCAAGTGATTATTCAAAATATGTTGTGATCTATAATAACTTGGGAGAGCTATGAAAGAACGATTAAAATATACACGTTGAACTATAGGGTATGAAGAAAAAGTAAACTATAGAGACATGCAAATAGATAGGGAAAATTTTTTTGATAAGGTTCATATTAGGGTTTAAGGAATTAAAACCAGTTTAAATGAACTTCTTTATGCACTCAGGAGAGAGTAAAGAAGAGAGTTGCTCTTATTTATCACTATCTAGAATTACAATTTAAAATAATCATTTTTCTACACTACTTGTATCATTGTTAGGGAGGGTAGCTCTATATCTTGATTTTCACCAATTCAAATATATTTAGTAGAATTTATGTAGGATTAAGCCTTCAATTTTATTTTTTAATTCTGTAGAACTAGATAACATAACTTAAAGCCAACTTTACATCTAGGCTAAATCTAATTTTAGTAGTTTAGAACTTCTCTTAAGTCTAACTGCCTCACTCCCTGTGGAATAGACATTCTAAACTCAAATCTGATATTGCTAATATGATACATACACTTGCATGAGATGTATCTAGCCCCCATCAGGTTCTCCTTGGTTTTTTCAAGTTCAGGATTTAGTTATACTGAGTCAATCTTCTGCCTAAGGCTGTCTTCCAAATCTTCCTTTGGGGAACTCCTATGGATGATAATATATGCTCAACTATCTCCCTCAACGCAAGGGGTGACTTGAAAAGAAGAATAAATTCTTCCTCGGTCATCCTCCAAGCAAAATCATCCAACTTAGCATACTCTTCAGGGATCAACTCTTCAGGCTCAAAGTTATGCCTCTCTACTGCTCCAGACATCCATTGAGGCTCATTACTTAATTAGTTAGCTAACTGCCCCCACTTGATTTTCTATGTTTCTAAAGGCTTCATATTGGTTTTTTAACTCTTTCCCCAAGATTTTCATTAATTCCTTGAACTACATATTTTTCCAGCATAGTCACTGACCAAAAAAAAATATGTTGAGATTTTCATACCTATTTTATACTGTTTTTAATGATATTGCACTTTAAAGAAAGGTATTTTTGATGTTTTGTTGTAGGAATGATGAATTAGGGTCATTGGAGCAAAAATATACAAAAAAGAGCGAATTTGGAGTGAAAAGGACCAAAATGTGAAGATTTGAACTAGGCTGCCGACGACGAGTTTTTCCCGAGACTACAGGACAAAATCTTCAGAAGCCCGCCGACGGCGCCCTCGAGGCCACCGACGGCGAGATCGACGGTTATGCCTACTCAAGCTTTGGATAAGGCCAAATTTTGAAGGGATGCTTAGGCAACTCTTGTGAAAGCTCATCGACAACTTTAAAAGAACATTTTGGCCTAAAATTAGGAGATTATAGAGAGCTTAGAGAGCCTAGAGAGTCTAGAGGCTCTGGAGGTTAGAGAGGTTCCCTTAGTGTGTAACAATTGTGAGGATTTCTTCGAGAAATTGTAAGAGTGGAGGGAAAGTGAGAGATTTCTTCCTCCTTGCTACTTCAAAGGGAATTGCTTGTGTTGTAAAGAAAGGAAGAGATTCAGAGGAACTTCAAGGAGTGTTCTTGGGGAGAAATTAGAATTTTGTGTGTTGTAAAGAAAGAAAGAGATTCAGAGGAACTTCGAGGAGTTTGCTTGTGGAGGAATAAATTCTGTGTGCTGTAAAGAAAGGAAGAGATTCAGAGGAACTTCGAGGAGAGTTCTTGGGGAGAAAGAGATTGTAAGAGTGGAGGGAAAGTGAGAGATTTCTTCCTCCTTGCTGCTTTGAAGAGGAAATGTGTGTTGTAAGGAAAGGAAGAGATTCAGAGGAACTTCGAGGAGTTTTCTTGGAGAGAAATATGTGCTGTAAAGAAAGGAAGAGATTTAGAGGAACTTCAAGGAGTTTGCTTGGGGAGAAATTAGAGATACTGTAAAGAAAGAAAGAGATTTAGAGGAACTTCGAGGAGTGTTCTTGGGGAGAACTTAGAGATTCTCCTTGCTACTTCGAAGAGGAATTCTGTGTGTTGTAAAGAAAGGAAGAGATTCAGAGGAACTTCCTTGCTACTTCAAAGAGGAATTTTGTGTGCTGTAAAGAAAGGAAGAGATTCAGAGGAACTTTGAGGAGTGTTCATGGGGAGAAATTAGAGATAAGTTATTTACTTGTTGTAGTTTGTATGACTTTGATTTTAGCTTCAAAGAGGAATTCTGTGTGTTGTAAAGAAAGGAAGAGATTCAGAGGAACTTTGAGGAGTTGGGAGAAATTAGAGATAAGTTTATTTATTATTGTAGTTTCTATGACTTTGATTTTATATAGGTGAAATTAGAGATAAGTTATTTACTTGTTGTAGTTTGTATGACTTTGATTTTATATATGAAGTCCGCTTCGAAGAAGAATTCTTGCTGCTTCGAAGAGAAATTCTGTGTGCTGTAAAGAAAGGAAGAGATTCAGAGGAACTTCAAGGAGTTTTCTTGGGGAAAGTTAGAGATAAGTGTTATTTACTTGTTGTAGTTTGTATGACTTTACTTTTATATATAAATTTTTTTGTGTGCTATAAAGAAAAAAAGAGATTAAGAGGAACTTTGAGGAGTGTTCTTGGGGAGAAATTAGAGAAAAGTTATTTACTTGTTATAGTTTGTATGGCTTTGATTTTATATATGAATTTCAAGTTGTGACTGTAAAGAAAGGAAGAGATTCAGAGGAACTTCAAGGAGTGTTCTTGGGGAGAAATTTAGAGTTAAGTTATTTAATTGTTGTAGTTTTTATGACTTTAATTTTATTTATGAATTCCAAGTTTTGTTGTGTTATCCTCATAAGTTCTGAGTAGTTTTCTCTTTCTTTCTCCTTGTCTCGAGATTTGTGAAATGGTGATTTGAATTGACGAAGCCATGAAAATTTTTAAGAAATTGTGATAATATTTTCACTTCGATCTTAATTTACTTTCAATCTAGCCAATTGATTTGTTAAAATATGTTGAGTGTTACAACTAAAGTGAAGATTACATCCAAGATTTAGGGAGGTCAAAGTCCTTGGAAGTTGGGTGAAAATAAATAGAGAAATATTATTCTCGGGCGTAGAATTGGAAATTTTAGAGTGACAGACTAAAATCTCCAATTCAGTTTTATTGTTTGGGTGCTGAAGTGTAGATGTTAGCCCTCAAGTGAGGGGAACGTGGGAGCTCCAAAGTGAGAGCAGGTATCCTCCCAGCTTAGCCGCAGATTCAGTAAACAAGCATAGGATTAGTCAATGTTCTTTATGTCTGGACCAAAGGCTAAAGAATAGGTATGCTCCTATTTGGCATAATATAAATTGAACTAATTTATTTTATCCATTCACTATAATTTCTTGACAAGGAGAGTGATGCTTCTTATATATTGAATATCACAATTAAACCCTACCTTATATCATTAGTTATTTATTTAGTTAGTAAAATTATCCATTTATTTCAATTGCCTATTAGTGACAGATAAACAAATTGAACGTCGTTGTATCTATTAGTGATAGATAAGCAAATTGAACGTCGTTGTTGTGATTAAAGTTCTATT
Organism: Phalaenopsis hybrid cultivar; assembly: GCA_002079205.1. Taxonomy (NCBI): domain Eukaryota; kingdom Viridiplantae; phylum Streptophyta; class Magnoliopsida; order Asparagales; family Orchidaceae; genus Phalaenopsis; species Phalaenopsis hybrid cultivar. The sequence continues at coordinate 48,758 of JXCR01065997.1, forward strand.
AGTGTTATCATTAATTATTTATTAGTTATTAAAATTATCTATTTATTTCAATTGCCTATTAGTGACAATAAGCAAATTGAACATCGTTATTGTGATTAAAGTATTGCTTTTCTAAGGTCTTAGTCTGTAATTCTAAACTTCTCCCTGTGGGATTGATATCTAGGACTCCATTAGAGCCCTATATTACTTGAGAGATACGTATACTTGCGTTGACAAATTCAACTTTAAGATTATTGAATATTATATTTATACATCTTAATCAATTTAGACATATCTATAAAGTCGCGATCAAGTCTTTGGATGTCGTTGCTGGAAATTAAATCTTCTAGTAGCGCCATGAAATTCTTCTATTTGTTGATTTACAAAAAGTCGGTCAAGTTTTTGGCGCCGTTGTCGGGGAGTGAGTTATTAAAATTACGATGAGAGTAACAGACAAATTAGGATTATTAGAAAATCTTTACTTAACTTGCAACTTATTTTTATTTTTATATTTAGTTAATTTTATTACTGAGTACTGATTTCAAATTAGATGCGTAAATTTAGACCTGAAAATCTTATACCCTACGATTCAGAATTAGAACGCACTGTTAGGGTTAAGAAAATCAAGAAGAGAACCTAGAAATTCTGATGCAATGGAAAACAACCTGAACAATCAAGGAATAGAGAATGAACACCAACCTAGACCCCTAAGAGATTATGCAAATCCTACAACAGATGAAATTCACTTATCTATCTAAAATCCTGATGTAGCTGCTAATTCATTTGAGCTTACGCAAATCCTACAGCAGATGGAATTCACTTATCTATCCAAAATCCTGATGTAGCTGCTAATTCGATTCCTACAGCAGATGAAATTCACTTATCTATCCAAAATCCTGATGTAGCTACTAATTCATCTGTAATAGATGAGATTCACTTATCTATCCAAAATCCTGATGTAGCTGCTAATTCATTTGAGCTTAAATATGCTATTATCCAAATGGTACAAAACAATCAATTTGGAGGTACACCAAATGAAGATCCTAACTTACACCTCACTAGTTTTTTAGAACAATGTGCTACTTTTAAATATGACAGAGTCTCAAACGATGCTATTAGACTTAGACTTTTTTCTTTTTTCGTTAAGGGATAAGGCTAAGATGTGGTTAAACTTGTTAGCACCAGGATCTATTAGAACTTGGGGAGAACTGTCATAGAAATTTCTATCCAAATATTTCCTCCATAAAAAACTGCTAAACTAAGAAATGACATAACATCATTCTATCAGATTGATGGAGAGTCAATATATGAAGCTTGTGAGAGATTTAAAGATCTTCTTTGGAATTGTCCTCATCATTCATTACCAGATTGGTTAATAATTCAAACTTTTTATAATGGATTAGTGGGATCTCTTAGATTGATTACAGATGATGCGTAGTTCTTTAATGGCAAAACCTTTTGATGAGACTTATTCATTAATAGAAGAGATGGCTACCAACAATTTTCAATGGCCCTCTAAGTGGGTAAATCCTAAAAGAGTAGCTAATATCCATGATTCTGATGCAATATATATGTTAGCTTCATAGATTGCTGCAATATCAAAGAAATAAGATTATTATGGGATGAATTATTCTTCAACACCTCCTATGATAGAAGAAAATTCATCTGGGCAATTTGTGGATGTTCAACCTTCATATGAGACCTTAAATTCTATTAATAGACCCAACAACCCAACAACCCATATTCGAACTATTATAACCCATGTTGGAAGAATCATCCAAATTTTAATTGGAATAATAATTCTTCTATAAATCAACAATGGGCAAACAACTCAGTGATCCCATTTGGAAATTCATCCAACCAAGGAAATGTTAACTATAGACCTTCTTATCCTCCAAGATTTAACAGTAATACTCAAATTGAGGAAAAGAAGTTGTCTATGGAAGAGTTGATATTAAACATGGGTCAACAATTACAGAATCAAGGAAATCAATTACAAATTCAAGGAAATCAATTACAACATCAAGGAATTGCTATTAAGAATATTGAAAACCAATTAGGACATATCACTACTGCGCTTAGTAACCGAACATTAGGAAATTTTTCAAGCACTGTGGAACCAAATCCTAAAGATCAAGGAAAATAACAAATCAAGGTGATTCAATTACAAAGTGGAAAAGAATTGGAGACAAGAGTGCAAAAAGAAATAGAAACTAAAAAAGATAAAGTGGATACCGAAAAAGAAAAGGATCATGAGTACCCAGATTTAGAGTATCCATTTACACCCTTACTGTGGAGAAACCTCCACCACTGTTTCCTCAAAGATTGAAGCAACACAAATAGAATAAACAATTTTCCAAGTTTTTAGAAATTCTTAAGAAGTTAACAGTAAACATTCCCTTCGTTGAAGCTTTAGAGCAAATGCCCAATTATGTGAAATTTATGAAAGATATTCTTTTTTAAGAAATTCTTAAGAAGTTAACGGTAAACATCCTCTTCGTAGAAGCTTTAGAGCAGATGCCCATTTATGTGAAATTTATGAAAGATATTCTAAATAAGAAAAGAAAGTTCACAGATAACGAAACTGTTGCACTTAGTGAAGAATGTAGTGCAATTATTCAGAAAAAGCTTCCTAAAAAATTAAAAGATCCTGGTAGTTTTGCTATACCATGTGCTATTGGTGAAAAATTTTATGGAAGAGCTTTATGTGATTTGGGAGCCAACATTAATCTTANTAGAATTATATTAGAAGAACAATATGAACCAAGAGTTGATCCACAAAGGAGATTAAACCCAACGATGAAAGAAGTAGTTAAGAAAGCAGTTTTGAAATGGTTAGACACTGAAATTATATATCCTATTTCAGATAGTGCGTGGGTAAGTCTTATTCATTGTGTTCCTAAGAAAGGAGTGACTGTTGAAACAAAATAAAATAATCAATTAATACCTATCAGACAAGCTCCTAAAAAAGGAAGAGTGACTGTTGAAACAAAAGAAAATAATGAATTAATACCTATCAGACTCGTAAAAAGGAGTGACTGTTGAAACAAAAGAAAATAATGAATTAATACATATCCAAAAAGTTACTGGGTGAAAGGAGTGACTGTTGAAACAAACGAAAATAATGAATTAATACCTATCAGACAAGTTACTGGGTGGCTTATTTGTATTGATTATAGAAAATTAAACACTACCACTAGGAAAGATCACTTCCCTTTACCATTTTTAGATAAATAGTGGATAGACTTGCTGGGCACAAATATTTTTGCTTTTTAGATGGATATACCGATTACCATCAAATTTCTATTTCTCCTGAGGGTCAAGAAAAGACAACATTTACTAGTCTTTTTGTAACTTTTGCTTTTCAAAGAATGCCTTTTGGATTATGTAATGCACCTGCAACATTCCAGAGATCGTTCATATTTAGTAAGTTAATTGATGATGGATTGGAAGTATTTATGGATGATTTCTCTATATTTGAATCATTTAACGCATGCTTAATTTACCTTGAAAAATTTTTGGAGTTATGCGAAAGGACTAATTTAGCTCTAAATTGGGAGAAATGTCAATTTATGGTTGCAGGAGGAATTGTGTTAGGGGTTTGGAAGATGGTATGGAAGCAGACCCTACGAAAATTCAAGTCATATCTAAACTAACACCTCAATGATATGGAAGCATACCCTGCAAAAATTCAAGTTATATCTAAATTAGTACCTCCTACTAATGTAACGAAAATGGTATGGAAGAATACCCTGCAAAAATTCAAGTTATATCTAAATTAACACCTCTTAAAAAATGATATTGAAGTAGACCCTGCAAAAATTCAAGTTATATCTAAATTAACACCTCCTACTTGATGGTATGGAAGAAGACCCAACAAAAATTCAAGTTATATCTAAACTAACACCTCCTACTAATGTAAGAGAAGTTAGGAGTTTTCTTGGATATNGAATTAGATTATATTTAGGAAAGATTTGAGATGTTGGATATTATGGAAAATGCTGATAAGAATCTATTTCCATCAATTATAAAACCACCTGAACTTGAGATGAAATTATTGTCTAGCCACTTGAAGTATGTGTTTTTAGGAGACTCATCTACATTACCTGTTATTATATCTTCAGAATCAAATGATTTGCAAGAGAAAAGACTGTTAGATACATTGAAAAGATATAAGAAAGCTTTTGATTGGACCTTAGCTAATATTAAGGGAATCAATCCTTCAATCTGTATGCACATAATTATATTAAATGAATAATATAAACCAAGAGTTGATCCATAAAGGAGATTAAATCCGATGATGAAAGAAGTAGTTAAGAAGGAATTTTTGAAATGGTTAGACGCTGGAATTATATATCATTTTTCAGATAGTGCTTGGGTAAGTTCAATTCATTGTGTTCCTAAGAAAGGAGGAGTGGATGTTGAGACAAAAGAAAATAGTGAATTAATACTTATTAGACAAGTTACTGGGTAGCGTATTTGCATTGATTATAGAAAATTAAACACTGCCACCAGGAAAGATCGCTTCCCTTTACCCTTTTAGACCAAATAGTAGATAGACCTGCTGGGCACAAATATTTTTATTTTTTAGATGGATATACCGGTTATCATCAAATTCTTATTGCTCCTGAGGATCAAGGAAAGACAACATTTACTAGTCTTTTTGGAACTTTTGCTTTTCAAAGAATGTCTTTCAGATTATGTAATGCACCTGCAACATTCCAGAGATGTATGATGCCCATATTTATTAAGTTAATTGATGATGGATTGGAAGTATTTATGGATGATTTCTTTGTATTTGGAACATCATTTGACGCATGCTTAAATTATCTTGAAAAATTTTTAGAGTTATGCGAAAGAACTAATTTAGTTCTGAATGGGAAAAAATGTCAATTTATGGTTGCATGAGGAATTGTGTTAGGGCATAAAATTTTGGAAGATGGTATGTAAGCTAACCCTGAAAAAATTCAAGTTATATCTAAACTAACACCTCCTACTAATGTAAGAGAGGTTAGGAGTACCCTACAAAAATCCAAGTTATATCTAAACTAACACCTCCTACTAATGTAAGAGAAGTTAGAGTAAAAGGTTGCAGGAGGAATTGTGTTAGGGCATAAAATTTCAGAAGATGGTATGGAAGCAGACCCTGCAAAAATCTAAGTTATATCTAAATTAACACCTCCTACTAATGTAAGAAAGGTTAGGAATTTTCTTGGACATTGTGTTAGGACATAAAATTTTGGAAAATGGTATGGAAGCAGACCCTGCAAAAATTCAAGTTATATCTAAATTTCTACTAATGTACGAGAGGTTAGGATTTTATTTGGACATGTTGGTTTTTACAGGCGTTTTATTGAAGATTTTTAAAAAATTACCAAACCTCTATGCCAACTTTAGAAAAGGATAAGAAATTTGAATTTCCTAAAAGTTGTTTAAATGCCTTTGAGTTATTAAAGGAAAAATTAATCACAGCCCCAATTATAGTTTCACCTAACTAGGAGAAACCATTTGAACTGATGTGTGATGCTAGTGATTATGCTATTCGAGCTGTCCTTGAACAAAGGTATGAAAAGATTTTTAAAGTTATATACTACGCTAGTAAAACTCTTAATGATGCACAAATTAACTATACTGTTCCTGAAAAAGAGTTACTAACCATTGTGTATGCTTTAGATAAATTCAGATCTTTTTTAATTGGTGCTAAATGTGTTGTGCATATTGATCACTCTGTTATTAAATATCTGATGCAAAAGAAGGATGTTAAACCAAGGTTGATTAGATGGATACTTTTTACTATTAAATATCTGATGCAAAAGAAGGATGCCAAACCAAGGTTGATTAGATGGATACTTTTGTAAAAATTTGATCTTGTGGTTATTGATAGAAAGGGAACTGATTATCAAATTGTTGATCATTTGTCAAAATTAGAAAACCAAGAATCATCTGACAGTGACAATGAAATTACAGACAGTTTCCCTAATGAACAACTTTATAATATTAATGAGTGGAAAATACCATGGTATGCTGATATTGTTAACTATATTGTAAGTGATATTTTGCCACCTATGCTGACATTGCGACAACAAAGGAGATTCATTCATGATGTGAAAGCATATTTTTGAGATGAGCCTTATTTATATAAACAATGTAAAGATATTATTATGAGGAGATGTGTACCTTATGAAGAAACTGAGTTGATCATTCAGAAATGTCATGATTTAGAACTTGGATGACATTTTGAGATTGATAAAATTGCTTATAAAATTTTACAAGCTGAATTTTATTAGTCTACTATTTTTAGAGATGTTTATGATACATAAAAACTTGTGATCGATTTCAACGAGTAGGCAATATATCTAGAAGAAATGAAATGTCCTGAATTTCATGTTAGAAGTTGACTCTTTGATGTTTGGGGATTAGATTTTATGGGACCATTTATTCCTTCATTTGAGAACTTATAATCTTTAACGTTTAGGGATTAGATTTCATGGGACCAATTATTCCTTCATTTAGGAACTTATATATATTAATTGCAGTAAACTACGTTTCTAAGTGGATTGAAGCACAAACTTTGCCTCGTTGTGACGCTAAAAGTGTTTCAAGATTTTTAATGAAAAATATTTTCACTAGATACGACTTTACCTTGCTGTAACGCTAAAAGTGTTTCAAGATTTTTAATGAAAAATATTTTCACTAGATACGGAATGCTAGAATGATTATCACTGAAGAAGGATCCCATTTTAGAAATAAATATATTCAGAGATTGACAGAAAAATGTAATATTATTCATAGAATCTTTACTACCCATCATCCTCAAACTAGTGGGTTAGCTGAAGTTTCTAATAGAGAGATTAAACAAATACTTGAAAAGACTGTAAACCCTAATATAGTAGATTGGTCCACTAGACTGGATATCGCATTATGGGCTTACAGAACTGCTTATAAAACTCTTATTGGAATGACTCCTTACAGACTGATTTTTGGAAAGACTTGTCACTTACCAGTGGAATTGGAGCATAAAGCATATTGGGCGATTAAAGAACTGAATTATAATTTGAAAGATGTTGGTAAGAAGAGATTGTTACAATTAAATGAATTGGAAGAATTCAATCTTATGATAATGATAGAATTTATAAGGAAAAGCTAAAGTTATGGCATGATCGAAAGATTAATATGCTGGTAAGAAGAGATTGTTACAATTAAATGAATTGGAAGAATTAAGAAATGAATCTTATTTGGTAAGAAGAGATTGTTACAAATAAATGAATTGGAAGAATTAAGAAATGAGTCTTATGATAACGACATGTAAAAACTAAAGTTATGGCATGATCGGAAAATTAACGTCTTATGATAACGACAGAATTTATAAGGAGAAACTAAAGTTATGGCATGATCGGAAGATTAACAAAAGAACTTTGAACTAGGATAAGAAGTTTTGCTTTACAATACAAGGCTGAAGTTATTCCCTAATAAAATTTGAACCAGGATAAGAAGTTTTTCTTTACAACACTAGGCTGAAGTTATTTCCTGGGAAATTGAAGTCTCGTTGGTTAGGACCCTTTACAGTGACTCAAGTTTATACTTATGGAGCTGTTGAAATTGAAGATCAAAAGACTGAAAATAGATTTANGGATCACTTTCACTTCTGCACTGATCAATAAAATTATACATGATAGAGAATGTTCTTGTCTGCCACTATTCCAATTTCGTCCCAACGAGAAACCAGATGAATGAGATTTATAAATATTTAATGGACGAAACTGACGACTGGGAAACAAGAGAAAATGGGTATGTTAGTTTTTCTGCAACACTCCTAAATCCCGTTTCGAAACATTGGCACTTTTTAATTTCTTGAAACTGTTACCGACAATGAAGATTGGTAAAGTTTCCAAAGAAAGTGCTAATTTGAATTACTGCATCCAAAGGGGACTGCCGATCGACATTGGATCCATAATTGTGAAGTCGGTTTTGGGCATGATCGTTCATGGATCAATTTATGAGCTTGGACACCCCTCCACAATTTTCTCACTTTGCAGTCAGTTCCAAGTGTCCTACAAAAACTGGGAAAAGGTATTGCTACCTTGGAAGCCCTTGGACCCAACTGAGAGATTCCCAATTTTGAAGATGAAAATGACATGGCCATTATAGTAGATCAATCCTCTTAGAATTCACTGCCAGTTCAACCCTTAATTCCTGATATAAGTCTCTGGTGATCCTGCGTCGAATCAAGAAATTGGAAAAGGAGGTACAAAATGTCATGAATGCAATTAATAATATCTCTAATTTCTTCGATCATCTGGACTGGAGAATGAATGACATTTTGATCATTTTGGACATTTAGAACATAGCTTAATACGACTGATGAGGAGGATGAAGTTAATAGAAGAGGATTCCACTGAAGAATTTCCATTCCGACCCTTCTACAACCTCTTCGTTCATGTACAATCAATAGGTGATCTCAAAGGAGAATCTAGTACTGAGTCTGAAGATTAGTAGATTTATATTACTACCTATCTGTCTATCTATGTATTTTGATTTGAACTTTGTATTTGCTTTGTTTTAGAATTATGTTGTTAGATCTCTGTATAGTTGAGACTAAGCATAAGATGTTTTGTTTTCAACGTTTTGAGTGTTGTGGCTTGGATTGCGATGCTAAATTAATGCATTAAGGTTGAGAAAATACCTGACTTAGGTGTGTTATGTAACATATATTGTACCTCTTGGAATTTATACATAAATGTGATGTTTTGTGTTGTGAAAGTCTATATGTGCTAAGTACATTATTTAGTCACTTAAAATTATGTCTATAATGATTAAACGGATGTCGTTTAGGCTTGGAATTGATCGAAATCGCAAAAATCGGGAATTTGAACAAAATCAATAGAGCCCGCCGACGGCGCCCTTGAAGCCGCCGATGACAGATTTTTCCCGAGACTTAGGATTTTAATTCCAATATAGTGCCCCGACGGCGCCATCGACCCCGCCGACAGAGAGCTCAAAAAATACCTTTAACCGCGATTTTGACCAGTCAACCGCCATTATTCATCATCCCCTTCTTCCTTAAAACGCCATTTTTAAACTAGAGCTTGGATAATCTTGGATTGGGAGGTGATTTCAAGGCTTTTTGACACCGGATTTGATCATCTATAGGTAAGAGTTTCACTCCAAACTAAAAATATTTGATTTTCACCATGGATTTCTTCCACATTGAGGACACCCAAAAAATTTGAGAATGTGAAAAAAGTTGGGAAGAAATTCATGGATCTTAGTGTTGAACTCTTAGAATTGCTATTGGAAGCCATGATTTGTATATTTGAAGTAATTTTAGGAATTTTCTATAATTTGATTAGATTAAAATAGCTCCACGACAAAATAGATGGGTTGAGTTCGACGAGTCTCGCTTTGTCAATGCAATGGCTCAAACAAGATTTACTTCAGTATTTAAAGGAAAAAAGTGTATACAAGATCGAGTTTTTGAAAGTGCGGGAGGAGAAATCAAACGAGTTATTGCCGAGCGGAGTTGTGAAAACTTTTGTTACACCACCAATAAAGCTGATGCAAACGTTGTGAAGGAGTTATACGCCAATGTAATCTATTCTGAAGATGGAATCGTTCAAGTGCGTGGATTCGTTATTGAGTTTACTGCCGCCCGCATCAACACCTTTTACAAAGTCCCAGACTCTTATAGCTGCCAATATAAATCCTTTGATACAATTGAAGGCCCCCTCAATGATGTGATCAACTTTCTCACTGATGGGAAAGGAACACGGAAGATAAAACAGCGAGAACGGGTAAATTTTTCTGCTTCCATGTTGAATGTCACCTCTAAGGTGTGACACTATTTCATTTTCTCTACTCTGTTACCGACCTATCACTATAGTGAGGTAACTAGAGATAGAGCTATTCTGAAATTTCTGTATTCAGAATAATAGAACTATAAATATGGGGAGACTAATTTTTAAGAATATATTGACTACAACAAGGAGTGAGACTAGTGGAGGTCTAGGACATCCTGGACTTATTTATGCAATTTGCAAACTTTCATGAGTTGAATTTGGAGATGAAGAATTGGTTTATCCTATGAAACCCATTAGTAAAGCTAATTTGAAGACGAAATTTGGAGATGAAGAATGGGTTTACCCTATGAAACCCATTAGTAAGGCTAATTTGAAGACTTATAGAGAAATGGAGAACTGGAAGTAGGAGTGAAGAACCTTCTACTAGTAGAGATGTTCCCTCTACAAGTTATGATCTCCCACCTTCTAGTTCCCCTACCCTCTCTGATTTGATGAATGAGTTGACCTTGCAACGAAAGCGCATAGAATTGATAAATGAGATTGGAGGTTTAGAACATCGACACGATTACAATAATGAGTACCTTCAAAGGCATTCAAATTTTGAGGTAGCCTATTATGAAGCTCAGACCCGACACTACAGAGGTGAGCCTGATGTTACTTTTCCTGAGTGCCCATGATATACTCAGTATCATCCTAATCCACCTGCTGATCAAGGAGATGAAGATATAGCTTGGGATTTTGATATTGAATGAAATTGATGTACTTAGATTTGTACTTTTATTTATGTAATCTTTTTGTAATAGAAATGGATGTTTATGTATTTGGACCTTCATTTTTATTATTTTGTGTACTTGGATAATTTTAATTTTTGTTATAAAATTAGTGTTATAATTAAATGTGCATGTATAGTTTAATAGATGTTGAGTAGTATTGTGGATTGTGATATAATGTGATTTTTATTTTCGCATTTTAATTATTTTATTTAGTATTTTGGTTGTGTTAGGAAATATTGTGCTTGTTTAATATTTTAATTTTATACTTATTTCAAAATTTCATTACCCAGAAATTCCTTTAATGATTTATTTGTGTAGAAAGCTCTTAATATTACAGACCAGGTGAAGTAGAAATGTTGAGAAGACCTGCAAAAATTTTAGAATGATAAATACGCCTGCAATACTGAGATATGATTTATATTTTTTCTTTCCACCTTTATTATTTCATATTTAAAAATTTAAGTTTATGGGAGGGAAGAAAAAGATTAACTGTTAGATATCCTCTATTTCAATATTTTCAAAAATTATTTATATGATTTTATGTAGTGAATTTAATTCATTAACTATATTTTGTAGCTATTTAAATATTATGGTAGATTTAAAGAAATATTTTTGTAATGAATAACTATATTTTTGTAGCTATTTAATTATTATGTTAGATTTAAAGAAATATTTTTGTAATGAAAATTAATTTTGTAACTTAAGATATTTAGTATAAGAGAATAAGATTATAGTTAACTATTTAAAGTAAAGGAAACTATATTTTGAAGTATTAAGAATCTGGAAATTCATTTGAGAAGAAAAGATTGGGGCTCAATGATGTAAAAACTATGAAATATTTATAAGGTAAAGGAATGCTTTGAGTTCAATTTTAGGGAAAAAAAGGTGAAGTTCAAAATCATTAAAGGCTATCCAGATATAGTAATCCTCACTTGAAAAAGAAAAAAGAAAGAAACAATCGAAGACTATCCAGATATAGTAATCCTCACTTAAAAAAGGAAAAAGAAAGGATTGAAAACAATCCCTGTGAAAAGAAAAATATATTGATTGAAAGCAATCCAAATGAAAAAGAGAAAAGAAAGAAAAACATTATGGAAGTGAGGAGAATCTAATAAAAAATTGGCTTCACTGGACCTACCTAAAGGGAAAACTTAAATATATTCTTGAACTTTTAATAAAAAATTGGCTTCTCTAGACCTACCTAAAGGAAAAACTTAAATACATTCCTGAACTTATATTTATGGAATAGGTCTTTTACTAATAGAGATCTCATGAAGTTCCTATCTTTTGGATATTCTAAGTGACTTAATATTGCAACATATAAATGTAGAAAACTAGAACTCTTAAACTTGATGACTAAATAATCTTGTGACTACAGAGCTAATTCAATTACTTGTATTTTTTCTGAAATTCTCACTATGATATTTACTTAAATCAAAATTACAGTATTTTTTAATTAAAACTTTACTGCAGTAGATCATAACTTTTATATAGTACTAAAATTACTTGAGGACAAGTAATAGTNTATCGCTTGGATTCAATCTTCCAAACTATTTCAGGAGGAAGATTTATACTAATCTTTTTCAGTTTAGTCCTTTCGGCTGGGGTGGGTAACCAAAACCAAAAGTCCTCTTCTCACTAAATAGAGGAGAATGTTATCCTTGTGAAGAACTACAACTCTAGTTAATGTGTGCATTCTTNCATGCAAAAAGGAGTGAATTTGGAGCGAAAAGAACCAAAATGTGGAGATTTAATCTAGGGCGTCAACAGTGCGCTCAACGCCTCTGACGGTGAGTTTTTCCCGAGGCTACTGGAAAAAATTCTCCAGAAGTCCGCTGACGGCGCCCTCGAGCCGCCGACGGCGCCCTCGAGCCGCCGACGGCGAGCTCGGTGGTTATGCCTACTCAAGCTTTGGATAAGGCCAAAATTTGAAGGGATGCTTAGGCAACTCTTGGGAAATCTCATCCACGACTTTAAAAGACTATTTTGGCCGAAAATTGGAAGAGGTTGGAAGAAGGGAGACTCAAAATTGAAGTGTGAAACAAGTGTAGAGAGTCTAATTTGTGAGGAATTCTTCGAGAGAATGTAACAGTGGAGGGAAAGTGAGAGATTTCTTCCTCCTTACTACTTCGAAGAGGAATTTTGTGTGCTGTAGAAAGAAAGAGATTCAGCGGAACTTCAATGAGTGCTCTTGGGGAGAAATTAGAGATAAGTTATTTACTTGTTGTAGTTTGTATGCCTTTGATTTTATATATGAATTCCGAGTTTTGTTGTGATTTTCCCATGAGATCTGAGTAGTTTTCTCATTTTCTCGATATTTGTGAAATGGTGATTTGAATTGGTGAAGCCATGAAAATGTTTAAGAAATTGTGATGATCTTTTGAAATGGTGATTTGAATTGGTGAAGCCATGAAAATGTTTAAGAAATTGTGATGATCTTTTCAAAATGGTGATTTGAATTGGTGAAGCTATGAAAATGTTTAAGAAATTGTGATGATCTTTTCACCATCTTAATTTACTTTCAATCTGGCCAATTGATTTGTTAAAATATGTTGAGTTTTACAACTATTCTTAATTTACTTTCAATCTAGCCAATTGATTTGTTAAAATATGTTGAGTTTTACAACTAATTTAATTTACTTTCAATTTGGCCAATTGATTTGTTAAAATATGTTGAGTTTTACAACTGAAGTAAAGATTACATCCAAGACTAATTTACTTTCAATCTGGCCAATTGATTTGTTAAAATATGTTGAGTTTTACAACTAAAGTAATTTTCTTTCAATCTGGCCAATTGATTTCGATCTTAATTTATTTTCAATCTGGCCAATTGATTTGTTAAAATATGTTGAGTTTTACAACTAAAGTGAAGATTACCAATCTGGCCAATTAATTTGTTAAAATATGTTGAGTTTTACAACTAAAGTGAAGATTACACAATCTGGTCAATTGATCTGTTAAAATATGTTGAGTTTTACAACTAAAGTGAAGATTACATCTCAAGAACAAGGAGGTCAAAGCCCTTGGAAGTTGGGCGCAAATAAATAGGGAAATAATATTATCGGGCATAGAATTGGAGATTTTAGACTGACAGACTAAAATCCCCAATTCGGTCCTATCGTTTGGGTGCTGAAGTGTAGATGTTAGCCCTCAGGCGAGGGGAACGTGGGAGCTCCGAAGTGAGAGCCGGTATCCTGCCAGCCTAGCCGTAGATTCAGTAAACAAGCATATGATTAGTCAATGTTCTTTATGTCTGAACCAAAGGGTAAAGAATTGGTATGCTCCTATTTGGCACAATATAATTTGAACTAATTCACTTTATCCATTCACTATAATTAGAATAGTTATGCTCCTATTTGGCACAATATAAATTGAACTAATTCATTTTATCCATTCACTATAATTTCTGTGCTCCTATTTGGCACAATACAATTTGAACTGATTCACTTTATCCATTCACTATAATTTCTTGGGAGAAAGATGCTTTCTTATATTGAATATCACATTTAAACTCTCATTAGTATCATTCGTTATTTAATAGGAGAAGGATGTTTTCTTATATATTGAATATCACATTAAAATCTTTATTAGTACAATTAGTTACTTTCTTATATATCGAATATCACAATTACACCCTATTTTCTATCATTAGTTACTTATTAGTTATTAAAATTATCTATGAAGGATGCTTTCTTATATATTGAATATCACAATTAAACCCTACTTTATATCATTAGATATTTAGCACAATATAATTTGAACTAATTCATTTTATCCATTCACTATAATTTGGTAAAGAATAGGTATGCTCCTATTTGACACAATCTAAATTGAACTAATTCACTTTATCCATGCAATATAATTTGAACTAATTCACTTTATCCATTCACTATAATTTCTTGACAAGGAGAAGGATTCTTTCTTATATATTGAATATCACAAATTAAACCCTACTTTCTATCTTTAGTTTTTTATTAGTTATGTTTTCTTATATATTGAATATCACAATTAAACCCTACTTTATATCATTAGTTATTTATTGTTTTGTTATATATTGAATATCACATTTAAACCATCATTAGTGTCATTAGTTATTTAATAGTTATTAAAATTACATATTTATTTCAATTACCTATTAGTGACACATAAGCAAATTGAACTTGCAAAATATGTTAAATTAATTAAAGCCTATTCCACATATCCTTAAGCACACTCAATGACTTTGAGGGCATCTTTTTTAAAAATTTAATGTGGATATATCAAGCAAATTTCTTTCATTTGTTATTACCAATAACAAGAAATTTATTGCTTTTTTTATTCATCCATTGCAAAATTTAAAACGGTAATGAACAATAAATCATTGCAAGATTATCATTTTACTTATAAATCACAGTTATGTGATTTAAATTCGTAAACTTAGAGAAATGATGTTTTTTTATTCCACCTAATGGGTCACATGTCCTTTCACATTTATCATAGTTTCCATGAAATTAAAACACGCCCTAAAATGATATACTTGACTAACCATAGTTTATGATTACATGGAATATTAGCTATAATTTATCTATTATTATGAAGTTATTTATGATGTAAGACATGTATTTCCTTATAATCAAATTGTAACATAAACTCAATGTTGGCATCTATTTTTGACGTCGCAGGTGTAAGGTGTCCAGCTGAGCATGTCAGGGTCATGTTTCGTGCATTTGTTTTTGTCCGTAGCTCTAGACATCCGCTCGAGACCCACCGACACGTGTTGAAGGGCACGTAGCTGAGGTCATTTTATTAGACTTTGGCTTTCGCTTAGGCGAAGGTCTGCCGACATTTGGCACATAGGACGAATTTGATTGGTAGGACGAATATTAGTTATCACATCGAGTGTGAATTTGACTCGAATTGGCCTGATCGTCAACGAAGTTATCTGGATGAGCTCGAACGACGAAACAGATCACGCGAGTGAGTCTGAAACGTCGATTTCACTTAGAGAGAATGCTCGTTGCACCACGGTTTCGCGTGCGGGCTTAAAATACGTTGATTATTATTTTCTTAGCCCAATAGTGGAAAATGTGGTCCAAAACAACCCCGGATGATAAAATGGACTGCGTGATCGTGTCCGGAACGTCGAGTTTCCTAAAAGAGACTCTCATCTCATTTTGCTGCAAGGACGTGTACGGGTAAAGAATATGCGAACAATAATAATATTATTATTATTATGATATATATATATATTCTGCTCTACTCATGCGCATGCTATACAAAAAATAAAAAATCACATGCTCTCTCTCCTATTATTATCATATCTTATTTATTTAAAATGCATGCCTTGATTTCCCGATCCCGAGAGCTTCCTCGACCACCCCCAGGTAGCCGCCAAGGATTTGGAGAGAGAGAGACAACCTCGTCGCCCTTGGTCGTTGTCGCCGACCTCCCTCGCCGGCGAACACAGTCGCTGGCATCCAGCTTCGTCGGAGAGCCTTCCCTGTGGCGGAAACTCCTCCCCCTTGCCCAGCCGCGCGNCGCTCCTATTTGACACAATACAAATTAAACTGATTTATTTTATCTATTTACTATAATTTCTTCACAAGGAAAATGATGTTTTCTTATATATTTAATATCACATTAAAAACCTCATTAGTATAATTAGTTATTTAAGAGTTATTAAAATTACATATATTTTAATTTTCTATTAGTGACAGATAAACAAATTGAACTTCGTTGTTGCAATTAAAGTATTGCTTTTCTAAAGAACCTTCATTGGTATAATTAGTTATTTAAGAGTTATTAAAATTACATATTTATTTCAATTGCCTTCTTCATTAGTATCATTAGTTATTTAATAGTTATTAAAATTACATAATTATTTCAATTGCCTAATAGATGACAGATAAGCAATTTGAATTATATTGTTGTGATTAAGTGTTGATTTTCTAAAATCTTAGTTCCGACAGATAAACAAATTGAATTCCATTGTTGTGATTGAGTATTGTTTTTTTCTAACATCTTAGTTCGTAGTTCTAATATTACTCCTTGTGGCATCGATATCTAGGACTCCATTAGAGCCCTATATTACTTGAGTGATACGTATACTTGCGTTGATAATTTGACTTTAACATTATTGAATATTATATCTATACATCTTTATAATCATATATATATATATATGATTTTGCACAATTATTGAATATTTTATACACATCTTTATCAAATCTATAACTGTTATCAAGTTTTTGGCGACTCTATTAGAGCCCTATATTACTTGAGTGATACGTATACTTGCGTTGATAAGTGTGACTTTACAATTATGGAATATTTTATACATCCATCTTTATCGAATCTATAACTGTTATTAAGTTTTGGTGCAGTTGTTGAGGAATTAAATCTTTTAGCAGCAGTATTAAATACTTATATTTTTAAGCATATATAAAGTCACTGTCAAGTTTTTGGCTCCGTTGTCGTGGAGTAAACAAGAATCATAATTAGAGTAACGGACAAAAGACAGTTGCCTCCTCCAAAGTTACTTCTAAAATCAGGTTGTGTTTTATGGTTGAAGTTTAAGTTTTAATCATTTTTAGGATGTGTTTTATGTTATGTCTTGTATTCATATTTTGCATTTCAGCCCGTGTCATCTCTAGTGTGTGTTAAGTGTGCTATTATTCTCTTATGAGAGATTAAACACTCCTTAAATTAAGAAACTTGACTTTGAGTTGACTTAGGTCAAGTTAACTTAAAATTGATTTGAGTTAGTTATGACAGATTAACTCGGGTTTGTTTTAAGTTGATTTGATTTAACACCATCTATATTGGATTGACCTAGGTTTGTTTTAAGTTGTTTTGGGTTGATCTGAGTTATATTAGGTTGAACAAGATTGAGTTCTGATTGATTTGGGTTAGCCAGATTATGATGGGTTGACCCATGTTTATTTTAGTTGTTCAGGGTTAAACCAAGTTTGATCAAGTTGGCCCAGGTTTGGTTTTAGTTATTTTGTATTAACTCAAGTTAGGTCAGGTTGACCCAGAATTAGTTTAAGTTGATTTGCTTTAACTTGAGTTTGGTTCGATTGACCCAAGTTGAATTTTGGCTGATTTGGGTTAACCCATATTAGGTTGGGTTGATCCATGTCTGTTTTAATTGTTTTTATTTAATCCAAGTTAGGTCGGGGTGACCCATGCTGATTTTTGATTGATTTGGGTTAGCCCAGGCTAGGCTGGGTTGAGTCATGTTTGTTTTGGCTATTTCAGATTAACTCAAGTTAGGTTAGGTTGACCCAGATTTGCTTAAGTTGTTTTGGATTAACCCAAGTTAGGTCGGGTTAACCCAAGATTGGTTTGAATTGATTTGGGTATCCTGAGTTAGGCCCGGTTAACCCAGGTTGAATTTTGACTAATTCGGGTTAGTCGGGTTAGGATGGGTTGACCCAGATTTATTTAAAGTTAGTTTGGGTTAATCGGAGTTAGATTGGATTGAGCCAGTTTTTTTTTAAGTTGAGTTAAGCGTAGGTAGGACTAAAACTTGAGTTAGGTTTTGGGATTCAAGATTTGAATTAGATAGGTTTAGGCCCAATTTGGGTTAGACCTAAGTTGGATTTAGGGTTTGGTTAAGTTAGGTCCAATTAAGTCTTAATTGATTTAGGTTATACCTAAGATAAGTTTAAAATTTGAGTTGACCCAATTTTGGTTAGACCAAAGTTGGATTTATGGTTTGATTAGACCCAACTTAGGTTTAGAGCTTAGTTTAGGAAGTAATCTCACGACTAAAAAGGTAATTGCGATATTAACCCTCCCTAACTAACTTATTGTTTTCAACGAGATGTAATCCTAAGATTTTCAAAGTTAACCTTTACATTTAATTTAAGTTTAGGAGAAGATTTGGGCTAAAATGTAAAATTTGTAATTTTACAGATTTACCCTTGAAGTTTTGGTTTTATTTTTGAATTCCTGGAGTTGAAAATGATCACTTTAATGCTTAGAGTTGCTACATAATTCTTATTTTTCATTTGCATTTAATTCATATTTTTTTCTGATTTTTAATTTAGTTTTTATAATTATTTTTCAGAATAAATATATTTTTTGTAGGAAATTTGACATTTTACTGTTAGGGAGATCCCCTGACTTTTGGAAAAATCAAGCAATATCCCTGATGACAGAGGGGATAATCCCAAAAAATTTTAGATTTTTATTATTCATATTTAATTTTTAATAATTAAAAGAAAGTCTAAGGACTTCAATTAATTAAAAGTTAAATACATGTCAATTATTTTAATTTTAATTTTTATTAGTTTCTCCTCTACTGAGTTTAGAGTTATTTTATTTTATTTTTTTGAAATTTATTTTCCAATTTATGAATTTTTGAAGTTAGAATGTATTTTTAGAATTTGATTAAATAAGAAAATTAAAATTTTCTACTTAATCTTACATAGTGCCACGTCAGCCTCGTACGTGTCTAAGTTCTGCATGGCGCTCCATGGTTGGATGCGCTTTACATGCAAGCATTGAGGTGGTATGCGATCCAGTGCTCCGCTCCGTGCATTCTGTTGCTTAAGTTTGATCCCTGTCATTCATTTCGAATAAATAAAAATGGATGACATCTGTTCATCGTCCCCACATGACAAATAACCTAGAGCCATCTGCAATTAAACCCTAAGATCTCGCTCTACATTCAACAAAAGCACATGAGGTTTGATCCTATAGCTTCATCTAAGTGAGATGAACCTATTTATACTATTATGTGGGCATGCAATTTAAACACCAAACTAAGAGAAAAAAATGGTAAATTCAAACGATTACCTTATCCCAAGAGCTCCTCCATGATGGCTTGGGCTTATGTTTATGATTGAGCTTTTGTGTTTAAGCTTAGCTTTAGGTGATTAGGTTGGCCCAAAAGGATTAAGCTTAGTGAGGCTTCATAATTTAATTTTGATATTTAAGTGTCTTCGGACTTAATATTTTGAATTGATTTTAATTTTATTTTCAGGAGTTTAGTTCTTCATTAATTGACTTAGTTAATTTTGGTGATTCTAATTTTTAAGGTTAGGTTGATGTGTTTAGGGTTTATGTCAATGTTAGGGTAGATATGTGTTGAGAAAACTTTAGGTGGTACCAAAGTTTGACTTTGGTGAATCACCCCTCCCCTTCTGGTTTTATATTTGGTGTCATGAGATTCTTAAAGTTTTGTAGGGTAATCTAGTCAGAGACAAAACCCTTAATTGGCCTAAGACTAGCATCCTGTCTGATGGGTTTTTCCTAGGTCAATGTGATTTCTATGGGTAGTCAATGGGTGATTAGAGGAATTTCCTAGGGCTCTAAGCTCCATGGTTAACCAAGGGCATCCTCCACCTATAGGAATCCAACTTAAGCTTCTACTGAGCTAGATCCTCAACCACCTCAACCAAGGGTTGAGGATTTGGACTTAACCTCAGGAAACCCTAAGTGAATGCAAAATTGGTTTAAATTTCTATATGGATGAGTTTCATCTCTAGTCATCTAAGAATGTCACTAGGAAACTCTAAGAAAAAATCCTAGGTTTCTACATTGAGAGAAGAGGTCCTCATAAAAGTGAAGTCAACAAATGCACCCCCAATTTGTGCGGTGTTGCCAACAAGTACTTTACACATATTGATGTTGACCGAACTAGACAATTAGGTCTTAGAGCATTCCAACAACCTGGAGGTCAAGTTTTGGGTTGAGTTTCCCACTAGGGAATCCCAAGACAGAGGTGTCCAGGGAAGAATAGGTTTGTGTTGAATTTGTCACTAATGATTCTTAGAAAAAAGTTTTCCAAGAAAGATCGGAGTTGAATTTTGTTGTTTCAATTGTTTCTTGTTATTTGGTTGATTAGACCAAAGCTTCCCAGAGCTCTTGTTAGGGGTTCCTTAGACAAGATTTGTTTGAAGACGACTTTAGGGCTTTACATGCACCTAGCATGAGAGAATAGATGTCGTATTCCAAAAGAGGACTTACACTAATTCTCAGAAGGGTAAGGACATAAATAAAAGATGGCCTTGTTAATTTCATTATCATTGACAAAGAGGAAGATATGTGATCTCCATCACACTTGACAGACCCTTTTTAGGCACTAGAAGATCAATGATTAATGTGCAAAAGAGGGAGCTAACCATGAGAGTTAGTTATCATAGGGTGACTTTTAATATTATAAAACTAAATTTCTTCAAGGTTTTAACTATAAACAATGACATAAGATAAATGTGATGCAAGGGTAATTGATGGCTAATTTTTTAAATATATGGAAGTGAACCCAATGGAGCAAGCCATGATTGAGGATTATAATAAGAAAGCTGAGTAAGTATATGCTCTACTTTTAGAGTCAACCCTATATTTTTTAAAGATAAAGTTGAGCTTGTGGACATGACTACCAAAGCTAAGATGTTAGTGTTTTACATTGAAGAAGCTCCAGAGTTAGAAGTGCAAATTCTCTCTAAACACCACAAGTATGCATTTTTATGAGAATGTTATGATTGGTCCCTCATTACTTTTTCTGAGACAAGTGAATTAAAAAATGGGAAGTTGGTGAGAGCCTTGAATCATGAAGTATTTTTTCAAGATCTATCATATGAGTCAACCCCCACATATCTTTCAAAAGATTACTATATCTTGAGATGAATACATTATAGAAAATTCTGAACAAGGGTGAAGGGAGGAACATATGTATTCATGATGATCCGAGACTAGGACTGAGATTTGATGACTTAGGAAATCCTCTGTGATAGTCAAAATTTAGAAAGAATGATTAGGGGGTATAGGAAAGGAAATTTGATCTTGGTTAAATACCCTAGGATTTATTTAATTAGGTTGTGTTGTGGAAATTAAACTAAACACTACTTGAGAGGCAACCCAAATGTAATATTATGCTTTGATTTATGTTTGATTGTGATTTGTTTTTGTTTTTATTTGAATTTACTTTGTACATACTTTTGATTTGAAATGTGTTGTGCTATTGTCATTTAAAGGACTTGTCATAACTGATTATGTTATGCACTATTTTAATCTCCCTGTGATTTGCCCATTTATGAGATGTTCTATATTTTTGTGGTGAAAAGTTCCATGTGTGATGTTTTACCAGCAGTGTAGATTTGGATGTTTACATTTTTGTTGATGTGACATGATACTTATTGCATGCTAGCGACTTTTCATTCTTGCAATCATCCATGTGGCATGCATAAGATGGAAAATAAGTTTGTAGGAGGTGGGTGGTATGCATGTTGATACCGCTTGCAGGTGGACTCATACTCTGAGGCTCACACAAGTGTATGTTTCATATCAGTAATATCAAATTTTTTAGTCTGGAATGTTGATCACACAGGGAACGAGAGAATTAGACTTACAGAAAAGTTCTAGCCTACTAGATTTTGTTTTTTTTTTTCCTAGAATTGAGAATAGGTTAAAGTTCTACAAACTACTCCTATTGAATTGCAAATAATTTTAAATGTTAAGCTCTATAAAAATCCTACATAACTTATTTGGATTGGTAAATATCAAGTTATAAAGTTACCCACCCAAGTAATGATTTGAGTGAAGCATGGGAAATGTAAAGTGTTAATTATAAATGTGGCTAATGATAAATCGGAAAAACTCTCTTCTTTACCCTCTCCCGAGTGCATAAAGAATATTGGTTTAAATGAACTCCCCAAAAACTATTTCCCTAACATTTGCATCTCTCTACAAAGTACTTGCACCATACTCGATAGTTCAATGTGATTAAACTAGTTGATTTTATCATAACTCTCCCAAGTCATTATGGATCACAACATATTTTAACGTTTCACTTGGCAAGAACAAAAAAGTAAATAAAGTTCTAAAGGTTAATCTTACATTAAATAATTAGAAAATTTTTTGAAAACACTTAACAATCCTAAAGATCCTTCTCAAACATCAAATGGTAAGGTAATGAGTTCTACTCAGAATGCGTGAAGAACATACCACAAAGCTTCATTGAGAATAAGAGAATTCCACTAAATAATTGTGTACAAAGAAATAGAGTAAATCAAATACACAACACTTATCTTTCTCTCCTTTACAAAACTCTGAGAAATGCTTCTCCAAGGATCTCTTGACTCCTTGTTGTTCTGAATACTCCCCTCACTTTACAATTCAAATCCTCTCAGAATCCCTCACATATACCTATCTCCTTCAATCCTCCAGCAAGCTTATCATCCTATCACCTATATCTCTAAATAGACTGTCAAGCAAAGCATAAAAACCTCCCTTGGCCGTCTGAGTAACTCCCCATGTCATGTGCTCGAACTATCCAAAACTGCTCAAGCAATTGTTGGAGCCTAGGCAGCAGTATCGTGACGCTTAGGCACCAACCTCTTTGGTTATCAGGCTAAGACTGACGCTTAAGCATCCAGGGGTCTGGCTCCTAAGCGCCTATTACCTGTCCCTTGCTCCAAGTCTCCTCCACCTTACTCCAAGTCTCATCCACATTGCTTCACATTTAACACCCGTTGTATATGCAATAAAAACATGAAAATATCTTTTTAAAAGTGCAATTTTATCCATAAAAATGTGTAAAGCATAAAAAAATTTAAGTAATTTTTTCTACACATCACATGTATGCTTACGTTTGAAGTAATTTATATACCTAAGCTTTAGACATTTATTTGGAGAAGTGACTCATGATAGGATTTCTACTGATTTTTACTCATGAATGATCATTAAAAGAGGGTTGGAATTAACTTCCTAATAATTGTTCCCTTCACTTTACTTACTTTTACCTGAAGTCTAAAAGGTCCAAGAATAATTAAAAAATGTGTAATTAAAAATATAAGTTTTTAATCAAAGATAATTAAACCTTTAAATCTTAATCTAACCTTATTTTTTGAAGGAATAATAATATTCAAGGATTCATATCAAGAAATAATTAGGCATTATCAATTAGGGGAGTTGGGTCATTCAAGATCATTAAAATACATGCTTAACCAGATATAAAAAAAATTAGTGTCTTAGTTCTTTCCTAATTAATAAAACTTAAAAACTTTCTTAAAGAAATTCTTAAATATTATATTTAAGAAAAAAATAAGTAATTTTGGAGTGTTTGAATGATAATTAAATGACTTTTAAGAATATTTATGGATAATGAAAGTATTTTAATCACAAACACATTAGATTAAGAGCTTGGAGACCTTCTTTTGTGCAGTTGTACCTTCCGGACTTGTCCTCTTAACCCATCTCTATGACAGGAAAAAAAACATCATTTAACCCAATTTTCAAATTAAATCTCATATCATTATCACACTTTTGTCACTAAAACTATTACTACTAAAATTACATTCCATGTATTCAGTTTTAGTATAAGACGGTGGTGAGACCTGCAATGCTCTATGGCGCTGAATGTTGGCCTTTAAAAGAGAAGCATAATAATAAGTTAAGTGTTGCCGAGATGAGAATGATTAGGTGGATGAGTGGCTTTACACTTAGAGACAAAATGCG
>JXCR01065997.1:80869-93503 GCA_002079205.1 Phalaenopsis hybrid cultivar
ATATATATATATATATATATAAGTAGGTAATTTTTTTAATTTTTTTTAATAAATCACCATTCTTTTTTTTTTTGAATGGTGACTTATTAGATGTGTCTTACATCAGAAATTAATTTTTATTGGGTCACTCGTCTTGTTGCCATCTTTCTGATATGGTTTCCTCTTTTTTATTTCATTTTCCTGCTCCCCTACCTGAACAGGATTCAGTTTTGGGCTAATTTCAATTTGGCCTCTACTATTTGGAATATTTTGATTATTTTCAAACTACTCCTCTGCCATATTCTTGATGCCGAGGGCCAACTACTCCTGCGTCAAACTGTAAATTTGCTGCATTTAATTCTTATTTTATGCATTGGCTTCTGTTCGGTCTTTAGCTGGCTTTGGGTATCTCTTTTCCTTAGAAAAGTTTGGATACTCCAATATATTTACTGTTTCACGGTAACCTTATATTTTTATTTGGGCTATGGAATACCTTTAAATTTATGGAATAGGGAGTTTAATGCTGATTATCCAGAACTTTTTTTGATGGTACTACTTTGAGAGGAAGAGCACTTTGGTGCACTCGGGCTTAAGACATCCTCGACTACCGTTTTGGATGGTGTTGTGTGTAAAGAACTTTTATGGGAGCACTTTAAATGTTTGTTTTACCTCTTTCGAACTGATGAAATTTTTGGGTATTCTATACCTTTTTGTTATTTTACTTTTTTTTGTGCAGTTGTAATGAAGATTGTGGAACTCCTAGGATTTATCTTGTATTTCTTTTGCTTTTAGACGGGAATCCGCTTTCCCTCCCTCATTTTGTAACAACTTTTTATATCAACACGTAGGAAGCAACGAGACACTCTTTTATACCAAGCCGCCAGACCTAGCTTCAGTCCGCTTCCAGATCTCAATTTTGTGAGCCCTTTAGGCCAAATTTTTTTGGTAAAGTTTGTCTTGAGCCACACAAAAAGAGGAAGACCAACAAAATGCTAACATGATCAAATTTTGGGAGCTCTTGGGAGGTTAGGGTTTTTTAGAATAGAAGGTTTTCTTCTCCTTCTCCTTCTCCTTGCTCTCGTTCTTCTTCTCAATTTTTTTCCCTCTCCTTGAGTTTTTCCTTCTTTCTCTACTGATTTCTAAAGATGTGAATGATGAGGAAAAGATGAGCCCCACCTTAAAAGAGAGAAAATGGACATATTTTCATTCATAGCACAAATTTCTTAAGTGTTTATATATCCTACACCTAATTTCTTATATTTACATACATAGTACGAATTTCTTATGTATTTACATAATTCACTCCTAAATTTCATATTTACATACACAACACATAATTTCTTATGCATTTGCATATCTCACACCTAAATTTCCAAATCTCACACCTAAATTTTTATATTTACATACATAGCACAAATTTCTTATGAATTTATATATCTCACACCTAAATTTTTAGATTTACATATATAGCACAAATTTTTTATGCATTCACATGTCTCACACAAATAAAAATAAATAAAATAAATAAATAAAAATAAAACCTTAGCAAAACATGTGCATTTTTCGATCTAACACTTATGCAAGGAAAAAGAAAGATGGAAACTTGTGCTAAATCAAAGCTTGGAGGCATAAAAGAAGATTTCTCAGCTTAAATAGGATTGGAGCGATGAAATAGAACTGGATTCACCGTAGAAGCTTTGGAGGCGATGAAACAAAAACGAAGGAGAAAGAACGCACGAAGTAGAGCAATAGTTTGTAGGAGCCCTATTTTAAAGCTCTAGCGTTGGATTTAGTGTCGTTTATGACCTCTACTTGACGCAACTCGCTAGCATTATTTCTTCTAATTTTGGGACTGTGGGGGCAATGGTAACGGATGCTAATCAGTCACTAATTTGCGTTGAAAATATTTAGGATGCTGATTCAGACGTTAATTAACACTTTTTTTGTAGTGAATTATCATTTTCTTTTTCCCGATTATCATTTGCCCAAAATTTGTCTAAATTGGGTCAAAATTGAGCACCAAAAGACTCATTTAAAAGATTTTGATGAAATAGACACAATGGTGAAGTCCATTTTAAAAATTAATGACTCGTTGAAAAATTTTTACGTAAGACCATTTTCATGCATGAAACGTTTAGCAGGCAGCTCTTACGTAATGATCATCATATTGGTTTGCATGGTTCTTATTAGTTATAATAAGTTTCGTACAACATTTTAAATCAGCTTTTGGGGCCTTACGATGATCTTTAGAAAGAAATCAATAATTTTAGGTTTTAGCAAGATTCAGTTCAAATGAAGTCCAACTAGGCTTCAAGCAATGAAATGAAGGTTTACCAAGAATGAGATCAACAGTCAAAGAATTGTACATCGATTTCATCACATTAACACATAAGTCAAGAGAGAAAAATAAAAATTTTGTCTACAGATATATAAATAAAAATTAAAAACTCTTCCAAAAGAAGAAATTTCAAGCGGCTCATGTGTCGCTTTGCTTGAGACAAGCCCTCATCAAAATAGCCTCTTAAATAAAACCTCTCCCCTAAACTTAAACCTATCTACCGTATTCGTCTCAGCCTAGATCCGAACTTCAGACGTAATATTTTTTTCGAGTTAACACAGAGTCAATTTTAGTATTAGTTTCCAGTACTAATTACATATTTAAAGTGCTAAGAGAATCTCCTTTTTTGACTTATATTAGAACCAAGACTTGAGGTTTCTTGTTGGAGAAGTAAGAGAGAATGGTCGGTGAGATTCTTAAGAAAAGCTATTATTTTTCATAATAAAGTTTAGCTATATATTTTATATTTTATTATTCATTATTTCCTAAATTAAAACTAAAATAATTTTAAAATATTGTTATACAAATTATGATACAATAATATTATATAATTAATTTATTGCTTTAATAAATTATTTAAATTATAAATAATTTATTTTAAATTATTAAACTGGTAGTTTTTTTTTTTAATATAGAAAAGTAATTCATATAGAATATATGATTTTATTAAATAACGCTAAACTAAATTTATAGAAGAATGAAGCACAAATAAGTGGAAGACTTTAAAGTTTGATCCACAAGCAAACCAGAAGATAATTGGCGAAAGATGGTGACCGTCTAAACAGCATTCCGCTGCCTTTCATCGTAAACTTTTTATCCTTTTTGATTTCTTGCAGGAGAAGTTATAGAGGTACATGAAAGATTGATTGTATTAAGTTGTGTGGTCCACTATTCCAATCTTTTTTTTTTATTATTTTATTTTATTTTATTCTAATAAATTAAGCTTATTTTTTATACAGCAATGAAGTTCTTTTGAAAAATTATTCCGTACAGATCGGACACCGCACGAAGCTTGCGTTGCGTGCGGTGTCTGATTCGGTCCTGATGTATTTCGGTGGGCCCCACCTAAAATTTTTTTATTTTTTTTTAAAAACGGAAATAATCCTGACAGTAGATCACCGTGATCTACGGCCAAGATCGAACACCGCATGCAGAGATGCATGTGGTGTCCGTACGCAATAATCTCTCAGTTCTTTTAGGCCTAACTCTATCTTTCTTATCATACGTCAACTCTAGTTTATCAAAATATATCACTCACGTATATTGAATATTCTCTTCTAAGGAAATATTTTCTATCTTCATTTTTAATACACTTTATTTGTACTAAATTTCTTATATTTTTATTTGACTAGTTTATACAGACATATATTTCACCCACTTTAGTCTTTAATATATTATAACAATTATTAAAAAGAGAATTTTTAGCATCATAAATTGTTCTCTGAGATTTACTATGAGTCATCGTATATTTTTTCCTAAATCTTTAAGCTTCGATATATAAATCAATTTTAATAGCAAAACTTCTTATTATCTATCTCTTCTTGCATATTATTATTTCACTACCAATTATTTTAGTCATAGGAACTTTTCATTTGATTCTCTAAGCACATGTTTTCTAATTTGCTTGCTATTTAATTCACAAATTATTAGCTTCTACATGAACATCATAAATCTTAAGATCATAAAATTGTCATATAAATAATTTTTTTTGTGTCTATAAAGAGAACCAATCTGATTTTATAATAAGATTTTATTGTATCATTCATCTTAAAACCCTTGATCTTAAAATTCAAAACCAATAATCAATGTTGGGTACTTAAATTTTCACTTAGAATGACCTTACATTTTTTACAATCTCGATGATATAGTTTCTCATAAAAAATAATCAATTTGTGTTTTATTTGATCCACGCTTGTATGTAATAATATGTCAATCTCTTTTCTTAAATAAAATATTAGTAATAACAAAATTACAAGCTAAAACAAAATCTTATATAGTTTTATCTTGTTCATTAGTCACTTCATAATCATCGTCGTCATCAATAAGTTTAAAATGGTCTACCATTCTACCAACAAGTCCATTTAAGGGCCCGTTTGGGCAGCTTATAAGTGCAGACGGTGTTTTCAAAACGTTGCTTCACTGTTTGGAAAACCCTTTTTGATAGCTTATCTGAAAACGCAGTTGGGTTTTCACTAAACGCAGGTTGTTGAGGAAGGTAGAGACCCGGTCCACTTCCTATTACGGCAAATTCTTTGATAAATTGATTCTAATTTATCTGCTCTTAATTCTTTTCCTTATGTATTTTATTTCCTGTCATAGTTTGATGATTCCAAATTTTTATTTAAAGCAGTTGTCTTCTATTGACAGGAAGAATTAAGAAAAATTTAATTAATTAAGTTTTACCAGATTAATTTCCCGCCCCTCCTGTTATACAGAAAAAGGCAATGAATTTGATAGCTTGTCTTAATGGGCTTTATATGGGTCATTAAAGCATGATTCATTGGAATCATGAAATTAAGGATTACCAAAACAAGCTGGATACTGTGAAGCTTTAAAATGGGCTCTTGATTACAGGGATGTGTATGACTCTCAAAACAGTTTAAAATTATATTTTCTTCTTCTTTGTGTGACTCTCGGTTTAGAGAGAGGGAAGGTGAGAGAAAGAGAGAGAGAGAGAATTCTTTCTTGTAAGTCGACGTGGTCGACGGTGTAATCCTCAAAGCTAATAAAATCCTCTGCAGCTCTGTGGACGTAGGCAATTTGTCAAACCACGTAAATCTTGTGTCGCATTTTCTGATGTGATTTTTCTCTATCAATTTTTCGCTTTATTGTCGTCATTTTTTCACAACAATTGGTATCAGAGATTTGGTTCGAGGCTGAAAGAAAACGATGGGCGGAGACGAAGTGATGACATCGGGGATCGAGAAGTTCAATGACACAGATTTTAGTTACTGGAGAATGCGGATAGAGGACTACCTTTATGGGAAGAAACTTTACCTGCGCTGCTGGGAAAGAAGCCGGAAAATATGGACGAGGCGGAATGGAATCTGTTGGATCGACAGGTTCTGGGGGTTGTTCGATTAACCCTATCAAGATCCGTTGCCCATAACATTATCAATGAGAGGACTGCTGCAGATCTCATGACAGCTTTATCAGACATGTATAAAAAGCCATCAGCGAATAATAAGGTGCACCTGATGAAAAAGTTATTCAACCTGAAGATGGCGGAAGGGGTGTCTGTTGCTCAGCACCTGAATGAGTTCAATAATATCACTAATCAATTGTCATCTGTTGAAATTGATTTTGATGATGAGATTCGTGCGCTGATATTGTTGGCTTCATTGCCAAATAACTGAGAAGCCATGAGGATGGCAGTTAGCAGTTCTGCAGGTTAATCTAAATTGAAATATGATGATATACGTGATTTGATTTTGGCTAAGGAGGTGCGCAGGAAAGATTCTGGCGAGACCTCGGGTTCGAGTTCGACACTGATTGTTGATTCTAGAGGGAGATCATGAGACAAGAACTCAAACAGAGGAAGATCAAAATCAAAGTCTGGTCAGCAGACAACCTGCTGGAATTGTGGCAAAGTTGGCCACATAAAAATGAACTGCAGAAATCTCAAGAAGTAGAATGATGATGCAAATGTTGTAACTGAAGAAATACATGATGCGCTATTGTTGGTGGTTCACAGTTCTGTTGATGACTGGATACTGGATTCAGAGGCTTCCTTCCATACATCTTCCCACCGGGAGTTAATGCGGAATTATGTTGCAGGCAACTTTGGGAAGGTATATCTGGCTGATGGAAAAACTCTTGACGTGGTGGGGATGGGAGACGTTGATATTGCACTCCCTAACAAGAGCAATTGGACTTTGCAAAAAGTCAGACACGTTCCTGAATTGAAGAAAAACCTCATTTCTGTAGGGCAGCTCAATGAGGGTGGTCATTCAGTAGTTTTCTCAGATAGTACTTGGAAGGTTACTAAAGGAGCATTAGTACTGGCTCGGGGTAAGAAAACTGACACACTATATATGACTGCAGGTTTACTCAGGCGTAAAAACATGAGCCAGAGATGCATTATGGGGAAGCAAAAGAGAGTCAATTTCTTGAAAGGTGGCAGAGCGCCAAAGACAGAAAAACTGAATTTTGTACGGACATATGGTGGAAAACCACAGAGCTATGAAAAATTCTTGCAAGATAAAAGTTCGAGCAAGTGGGAGCTGACAGAATTTCCACCAGGAAAGAAGACATTGCATAACAAGTGGGTGTATCGGGTAAAGACTACGTTTGATGGCGGTAAGAGATACAAGACTGCACTTGTTGAAAAAGACCTTCAGCTGAGGCATGATATTGCTCATGCAGAGGGAGTTGTTAGCAGATATAAGAGTAACTAAGGAAAGTGCTTGGAGGTACAAGACTGCGTTTATGCTGATATATCAGCTGAGGGTGTTACTCTTGAGAAGCTGAAGTTGTGCTCGACTTCAGCTGGTCTTCTGGCATGAAGACCGGAGGTTTGAGTTGCAGAGGTGGAGGATATCACGTTTGAGGAAAAGGGCAGTGCAGCCAATGGATGGTGCAGTTAGTGTCTCAGTCTCTAAGTGGGAGAATTGTTGAGGAAGGTGGAGACTCGGTCCACTTCCTATTACGACAGATTCTTTGATAAATTGATTCTAATTTTTCTGCTCTTAATTCTTTTCCTTATGTATTTTATTCCCTGTCATAGCTTGATGATTCCCAATTTTTATTTAAAGCAGTTGTCTTCTATTGACAGGAAGAATTAAAGAAAACTTAATTAATTAAGTTTTACCAGATTAATTTCCCGCCCCTCCTGTTATAGAGAAAAAGACATTGAATTTGATAGCTTGCCTTAATGGGCTTTATATGGGTCATTAAAGCATGATTCATTGGAATCACGAAATTAAGGAATACCAAAACAAGCTGGATACTGTGAAGCTTTAAAAGGGGCTCTCGATTACAGAGATGTGTATGACTCTCAAAACAGTTTAAAATTATATTTTCTTCTTTTTGGTGTGACTCTCGGTTTAGAGAAAGAGAGAAGGTGAGAGAGAGAGAGAGAGAATTCTTTCTTGTAAGTCGATGTGGTCGACGGTGTAATCCTCAAAGCTAATAAAATCCTCTGCAGCTCAGTGGACGTAGGCAATTTGCCGAACCACGTAAATCTTGTGTCGCCTTTTCTGGTGTGATTTTTCTCAATCTATTTTTTGCTTTATTGTCATCATTTTTTCACAACACAGGTCGTGGGTCGAACCCTGCGGTCCACCTGTGGGCCGCATTTCAGGATAAGCTATTTATCTGAATAAGCACAAGCTGCCCCAAAAACACCATAAATCTCCTCAAATAAAAATTCTTCTTTCAAGAGAATCTTTTTTATTTATTTATCTAGACCATTCCATTATTTTTTTTAAAGATATATCCAACCCAACCTGGATGGCATAAACACTTATAATATTAAGAAGCTTATTACCAATAATAATTTTTAAATTAATGACTTTATCTTAAAATCTTTAATGTTCATAATAATATCTTTCAAACACATGTCTATAATTACACCTACACTATTTCCAATACAACTCCCTTGAATATCGAAGTTTTAAAACCTAAACTATCAGCTCTCTAGTCTTTTCTCCAACTCGTTTAGTTTCCTGAATTCATGAGATATTTTTCTTTTTTTGAACAATAATATGTACTAATTTCATTAATTTACCCATGAGAGTACATATATTTCAAGTTCTTATCCTAATATTAATTTCATATATTAACTTATTTATTTACATTCGTCTATAATGTGAGAGTCATTGCTTATTTACTGGTGCACCTAGGCATTAGTGTAGCGATTCTTGCATTTTTTACTGTATTCAGGTCATACAACATGTTCCTTATTGGGGACACCCTAGCATTGACACAATGATTTTATGCAGTCATGTCATAGTTTTTAAAGAAAATTTATGTCGGTTGTCAACTATCTAACACATCCCTCTACTTTTCATATCTAGAGCTGGAGACCAGACAACAACAATGTTAATTCAGAATAATTCTCTCCAAAATGAATTTATAAAAATGAGAGCAAATAATAATAATAATAATCACATGTGGTACATTATAGCTCACAAATATTTGGAACAACTATGATTGCCATAATAGAAAAATAAGTGGGGTGATGAAGTGTAAAAAACTAGCCATATAAAGATAATCTATTGACCACTACAAAAAGAATTATATATTTATTTTGCTTGATGTTGATATATTACTTTTAAAAAATGGTTGTGTTTGTACCCCTATTTTGTAGAGATTCTCTTTTTGTTCTCCTCTTTTAAATCTACTTTCCTAAGCAATCTCTCCTCAAAAGAAACAAAATGAGGAAAAGAAAGGTAACAACAAAGTTGGGCAAATATGAAAAAGAGAACAAAAATAACTTATATGAAGATATTCTCTAAGAAAATTTTTATAAGATTAACTGAAGAAGAGAGATGCAAAATGAATGAGGCCTTACTCCACCCAAGTAAATATACAAGAAAAGCCTTATAGAAGACTTTCATACCTAAGTATAGGAAAAACATCAAATTTTTTTTTTTTTTTTGGGTTCAAAGAGATCTTTTTTATGGTACATATCCTCATAATCAATTACATCTTGTGGGATATCCAAGAAGACTCTCGATAATAATATCATGCTTCCTTTATACGACCATGTGAAAATAGGATGCCGGGACAATTTTTGGCACTTTCAACAACAAAAAGCTTTTGCTTCTTCATAAAGAGAACATATGGAACACCTACAAAGACTTTACAAAGGAGTAAAGTGGATGTCAATAATGGAGGAAATTCTAGATGCGTCTAGATAGACAAGTCAGGATTCTATAAATATGTCATGTCAGGCTATTATGACCCTAATTCTACTAATTCGTGAAAGTAGCCAACCGAACTTGATAATGAATTACTCATCAATAAATCATGTTTTTGTAGCTAGAAGTAATTTAGTGGACTTAAAGTCATAAGAAAGAGACGTCGATGCACCTACTACTCACTTCAAATAAAATAGGTAGAATTAGGGTTTACACCCACAAAGGATATGACATGGAAACCTATGAAGTGAAAAATGAGTGATTGACTCGACAACAAAATCGAATCATCGTACAAAAGACTTACACTCACATCTAGTCCAAGAGAACCTCTAACACCTCGTAACTTTCTAAATATATAAAAAATATATATATTTTTTAATTTTATTAACTTGTATTTAAAACGCAAAGCTACCAATGCAAGCTACACACACATTTGCCTATATAAATATTATATAAATTTTTAAAATTGACATATATCAATATTTACATATTAGAACTTTAATCGAGGATTTAATTTCTACTTGATTTTAAGCTGCACTCTATTGCTAAAATCAATTTTGAGTTTCACACACACACACACACAATATATATATATATATATATATATATATATATAGATAACTCAAATTTCAACTAAAGCAGGATAAATTTAATTTTAAGTCAACTTCAAGTTGAATAATTTATTTTTTTAATTTAAATCAATTAATCTAACTCATTCAAATTCTACTCAATCAGTGTTAACTCGACAGAAAATGGCTAGCTTAACAATTTGAATAGAAGCTAATGAAGTTCGCGATTAAAATATGAGAGCTAAAAAGGATGCCACAATGGCCACATAGCACACAGCTCTTAGGTATTTGCATATCTCACACCTAAATTTTCATATTTACATACATAACATTTAGGGCCCGTTTTGCACAGTTTGGTACGAACGGCACCGCGACGGTTTTCGTGTCCCTATTATCTGGCTGCCTCGCTTATTTGCAGTTCACAATTTGTTTGTCCTCTCTCAGGTCTCTGGCCTCCTCCTCTTTTCTACTCTCTCGCATCTCTAGCCTAGGTATTTATCCTCTCTTGCTTCCCTTCGATCTTCGGCACCGGTGACACGAGATTGCCTGTTCTTGGTTCTTTTGCTTTCCATCATCCTCTTGTATCCTCTACCATTTCTCTTTGCGGTTTATTTTCTTTCTTGGTAGCTTTTCTCTCTGTGCTTTGTGGTTCAATGTGTTTTGTGGCTCTGCTCTATAAAGAAATTGAATGTCTATGATGGAAGTAAGGGAATTGGAATTTGCATTTCTTCTTTTTATGATATGTGAAGGTTTCTCCTCAAGTTTACTATCTTTCCTAATTGGGTTGCTATTGGTGAGTTGTTCTCTTATAAACAAATCCAATTCCAAACCATGTTACTCTTTCAATTTGTTTCAAGCTATAAAGAATATCTCGATAACAGAAAAAGAGAAGCAACAACCAACATGACTATTCCAGTTTCCATTTGATATTTATGATCATAATGAATTAAGCATTAAGCTCAAGCTTTTAGAGATGTCTAAGAATCTTCTTACAACCTTCCCCATGAGGTAATGACAATGATGGCTACATGTTGTTTATGATAATCACTGAAAAGTACTCTTCGAGGCTTTCCTTAAATAAATTCTCAAAGCAAAGCTAAGGGCTATTAACACACACAAAAAAATTCATACGAATTTTAGGGTTGTTTGATAGCCGGTTTTAAATAGGATTTATGCAGGATTTAAGCTAAATCATGCCAAATGGTAAAAAATGCCTATGTAAATCCCACAGGTTCTTAAATCTTGTTTTTCCTCTATTTTTCCTTAAATTTGAGATTTATCAAATCCGGTAGGAAGAAGGATTTACTGAATTTAGAGAAGCTCAAGCTTCTGGAATTTAGTAAATCCTATTAAAGTTTCCAAACAGTTTATCAAGATTTATTAGAGTTTTACTTCCTAACATACCAAATAAATTTCAGGATTTTACCACATAAAGATTTGATAAATCCACATTTACAAAATTTACGATATCCTAATTACAATCAAACAACCGTTAATAAATAATATTTAACTTAAATCCTATTTGCAACCAAATGCCCCCATAATGTAAATCTAAAGTTCAGCCAAATATCCCCTTAGGCATGAAATCGTGTGAAAAAGAAGATGAGTAGTTACCTTAGTGAATTATTTCGAGCAAGAGTGCAGTCGTGATCCCATCATACTCGATCCCAACTAGCTAGGATTGGGGTGTGAAGGCGAGGGTCATTGATGAAACTGAGAGAGTGCTAGAGTAAGGGCGAGGCTGAGACTTTTGGGAAGGGAGGGAAGAAGCTAGGTCAAGGGGGAGGGCTAGCGCGAGAGAGATGAGAAGATGAAATAAGAGGAAATTTGAGATTCAAGCGGGGTGGGCTAAATTAGCGTATTTATCGACGGCTTACAAGCGGTCTAAAATTCGTCAATTTGTAACATTATTACCAAAGATCATTACCATCGCTCATTAAAATAACTTGTCGGTTAACACCCTACCAAATGGTGGGTTCTTAATTAAACAACGAACTATAGTCGTCTGTTCATCATCATTTAGAATCGACGAGCTATTTTGTTGGTAATAATAAAAAACCATTGGGAAAAGCATTACTATAGTTAAACGACAGTATATCTTGTAGTTAAGACATCTCTAATAGTCGACCTGATAAACCGTCACTATACAATTGGAAATTGGTACATTTTTTTATGTATATTTTTGTCATCAGTTATACCTCATTTTCCTGTAGTGATTATACTATAGATAGCTACTCATCTTTCTATTGGATTTACTTAGCCAAGGCATTGACTTGTCGAATCCTACACAGAGATTGAGTCAATGAACCGAGAAGTTTAGTTTTTTTGGTTTTTTTGTTTGTTTAGGCGTTCAATGGAAAAACCAGGAAAGGTTTCTTATGAGAATTTTATTTGCTTCTGACTTAGTTTTAATTAACAAAATGTTTTTCCCTTGAGCCTACAATAAAGTAATCACAATAAGAACATTAAGATGGTGGCATCATCTAAAAGGAAGTATTGATGAAATATAAACACCCATCTAACAACAACAAACAGAAAGCTATCTAAATTAGAATAAGATTATGAACTCAAATAAAATCTTTATAAGTAACATTGCCACCATCACCATCAAATTTAAGGTTGTGCAAAGATGCATTTGATATAGCATTTATTCAAAATTTCA
The DNA here is from genome assembly GCA_002079205.1 of Phalaenopsis hybrid cultivar. Lineage (NCBI taxonomy): Eukaryota > Viridiplantae > Streptophyta > Magnoliopsida > Asparagales > Orchidaceae > Phalaenopsis > Phalaenopsis hybrid cultivar. Next base: position 93,281 of record JXCR01065997.1, read on the forward strand.
TTGTACCTAACTCCAAGAATAAAAATTCTAACAATGATAATAATGAACAAATTATAGAAATGAAGATATGGCATAGTAGAATAATAAGTGCATTGACCATGAAATCATATTCCTTAGCCTTAAGTTCATTTGTTGTAAGAAAAGAAATGAATAAACTAGTTAGCTCTAGAAATTTTGAGAAGCTATTGTTATACAAATGAGCAAATGGTCCATCTAATCATAA
>JXCR01066000.1:0-10234 GCA_002079205.1 Phalaenopsis hybrid cultivar
CTTGCTACAGTGCAATGGTGAGCAGCGGATCGAGCGCCACACAGGGACGCTGAAACTTGCTGTAAGGAGCTTAGGGAACAAAATTAAATGGTATGAATCTCTCCTTTTCATCATTCGAGATTTTCATTTCCTTCCCCACACTTTTGTATTGAAGTTTTCCTCGTTTTTTGTGTTTTCCTCGTAGCCATCGGAGGTGTCATCGATTTTGTGCCGGAAGTGTCTTAATTGATTTTGCGAGCTTCTAAAAATATTTTAGCACGTAATCAATAAGGAATTAATGTTCGAGGCCATAGGAAGGAGGAAAAGTGATAGTTGTGATTTTGGAAAGACTAATTTGTACTGAAAAGTTCATTTTAGGTATGTTTTGACAAGTAAAGTACATTTTGGGTTAACGCATGTTATAAGCCAAATTTTATGAAATCATATATTGTCTATGAGCCCCAGGTTTTCTATACGAAGCGGCGAGCTCTAGATAAGCGCGTGGGCACTCATTGTAGGGCTGCTTCGTTAAGTTAGGTGAAATAGTTTTGTGTTAATTTAAGAAAAATAATCTTCTATAGATTTTAATTTGATTTCTATTTTGACACATGCATTTAGAATTTTTTGCATATTACGAATAGATACCTATAATTGAATGTATGAATGCACATTTATTTTTCTAGTGATACATGTAATGTTATGATCAAACTATGCTACATATGACTATACTTATGATATGAATTCCCTGCAGGTATTCATCTATTATTCTTCATGCCTATGAAACATGTAATATTTTATAAATGCTTGATACAGTAATGATGATTTAAATGTTACAAGAAATGTTAGGTGTAGGCTATATACGAGTGCTAGTAAGTACAAGTTGTAGGAATGTAGTAGACCCGACTCCTGAAGTTTATACAAGGACGAAACTCTAGGAACCATTGGAATTAGGCGGTGACAAAACGTTAGGGAATCGTGGGTACCAGAGTGGTTATCAATAACTGCTACATTGGGGGAAGCCCAACTTTTATCGTTAGTTTATATGATCTTTAGAGCAGTGTGACGACCCATTATGAAAGGATATGGAAGTAGTTGAGCCCTATATATTAAACAAGTGACATTATTATGATGACCTCTATGAAATAACATTGCTTTGATAATAGACTATGAACATGTTTTTAATTATACTTATGATTTCATGCTTACGATCTACATGTTACACTGCAGTCTTATTTTTATACTACTTGTACGTGCTCTTTTTTTATGTTTTATATTATGCTAGCATGTTACGATTTGTGTGTAGACATGTACAATTTTCTACGAGCATGCATGTTTTTTTTTTTTCATATATAAAATTTTATGTTAGCCTTGATTATTTTTCTGAGCTTGTTGTTTCTCATTCTTCATTGTTGCCTTCCAAGTAGGAGCAACGAGCACTTGGGCGAGTAGCCAAACGTGTTTTTGTATAGCTTTTGCATGATATTTTTTGGAGCTTGTACGTATTTTTTGGGTTCATATTTTTATTATATTAGATTTAGCAGCTCTGTATAGTTTTCATATTTTGGATGATATGAGTTCCATGCTTCTGAGTATGTATATTTAATGCATTGTATCACGTATATTGCGGCGATCTAGTTAGATTAATTTATCACCCATTCGGTCCTGATTATACAAGTCAGGAAGAGTGCTGGTGAAAACTTATTTGACCAAATTGCCAGCCTCTGTCCTATCACGAGTGACTCTACTAGGGGTTAGTTGGGATATGACAGAAAGTGGTATCAGACATAGTTATTAGATGAGAAGAAGAATAGAAGCGTGTTGGATTTAGAAGAACAATGATATAAAATATGAATTTATTCATACAGAGCGATAAGTTGATGAATCTGGGGTGGGTAACCCATACGAGTTAAGGTGTCCCACGTGCACGAAAAAATTATTATATGATAAATTGCATGTGAATAATAAATTGTGTCAATATATATAAACATGTCTGGAGAATAATAAAAAAATACGGAAGGCCAATCTTTTAGGCCAAGCGCAATGCATGAAGTTAGGGTTGAAACTGTTTTGGGAAGAAATGAAAATTAAAACAAAACAAATGCAGACGCCAGAACAACTAAGTTACAGGGCATTGTGCAGCTGATCTCTCAAGTAGTTGATAAAATGACTGTTATCGAAAGATCCTCCACCAGATATGAAACTGAGGCAGATGTGAATTGACTCTTGAAGATATTTCAGTCTTTCAAGCCACCTACATTTAAGGTGTCAGTGACCCTACCATTATTGATGATTTGCTCCTGAAGTTCAGAAAAATTCTCCATGGTATATTTTTCCAGAGGACAGGAGAGTTATGCTAGCTGCATTCATGCTAGAAGGCGAAGCAGAGAGATGGTGGCATACACAACATAGAGAAAAAATTAAGATGTCACCTCTACCCCAAATTCAGTGGGATGGCTTTGTTAAAGTCTTTAAAGATTTTTTTATTCCGTGTTCAACCATATTAGCATTACAAGATAAGTTCTTCAATCTAGCTCAAGAGTCCAAGATAATTATGCAATATGAGGCAAAATTCACTTCTCTTTCGAGATATGCATCCCACTATGTCAGCACCGAGGAGGAAAAGTGCCACTGATTTCTGCGTGATCTCAGAGATCAGTTCAGGTTGGCATTACCTCCATTTGAAATCAACGATTCTTTTTGCTTGTTGAAAAGGCAAGGAGAATTGAAAATGAGTTGAACTTTTCTAATCAATAGTGACAACCTCAGGCAAACAACCGAAATGATTTTGGCAAAAGAGAACACTTCTAAATCAAGATAATTAAATCAGAAAGTAAACAAAAGGCAACCACAATTAGAGAAACCTGTTTGTAAAAAATTTGGGAAGAAACATTTTTGGCAGTCCTTGATCGGTTTCGAAAAATATTACACATATGGACAACTAGGACACATTCTAATGAATTGTCCATTGGAAAAGAAGAAACACAACAGACTATAGGCAATTCAAGGATAGAGGCAACCTAGAAAACTTCTGGAAGACAATCAACCTTGGAGAACTCAGTTTTTAGAAAAGCCTTCAGCGCAAACAAAGGGTGAAACTTCAGAATGCAGAATTGAACAACCAATAAAAGCTCGAGTTTTTGCAATTACCCCCTCAAAAAACCAAATAATCTGAAGATGTAGTTACAGGTATGCTTTTAATTCAAGATTAGTCTGACACTGTTCTATTCGATTTAGGTGCATCACATTCTCTTATTTCTCATGAGTTTGTTGTTAGTATTCCTGTTGATATTATGCATTTTTCTCCTGTTTTGTGCTATGTCTTTGAGAATTAGGTTTTATGCCAATAGAAAATGCGTAGTGCATGTTTATGTTCATGATAAAAATTGCCAACGGAGTTGATTATCATACCAATTATGACCTTTGATTTTATTTTGGGGATGGATTGGTTGGTAAATTATTTTACTACAATTGAATGCTAGGAAAAACGAGCGAACCTGAAATCGCTTGGTGAAAAATGCAGTCATTTTTAATATATATAATTTTTTTTTTCTTTTGAGCTAATACTGATAAGATTGTGAATGCAACATCAAACATTTATAAGCTGTTGGAGTTAATTTGATGTATTTTAGGTGGAATCTTCTTTCATTCCATTTTGATTGATGTAATCCTTGGCGATTTCAAAGTTCTAGCATTACCATGAGTGATATATTTGGCATCACAAAAATAAAGCAATATTTGCGGAAGATATTTGTCAGCAATGATTTGGGCATCTAAAATACTTTTTTGGCATCAAATTTGCATACAGTAAGGGATATATTTCTTTCTCAAAATATGTTGTAGATCTTATTTAAAAAGTTAATTTTCTTGAGTGTAAGCTTGTTGATTCTTTTTTGAAAACTTTGTATTCATCTTAAGGATGATTAAGCTTTATAAACATCTTTCTTGATACCAATTCTTTGTTGGCCCTGTCTTCTAATCATCATTTGAACTCATATATCAATTTTTATTGGTGTAGTTATAAATAAAAGTTTCTGGAAGTCATCCTATAGGAAGTTTGGGATCCATCAAAGAATCTCTATGAGNATTTTTATTGTAGTTATAAATAAAAGTTTCTGGAAGTCATCCTATAGGAAGTTTGGGATCCATCAAAGAATCTCTATGAGATAAACATAATCACTTGAAGATTGAAGCCTTTTTTTTCATATTTATTATGTTGGATTTCTTAAAGTTTGAAATTATATTTTAATGATATTGTGTTTTTGTTGGTGAAAATCTCATTTCTTCGAAAAATAAGAAGCTAAGATCTGTAGCTATATTCAATTTTGAGGAAAAATACCAAGCCATAGCTTATTCCACCTGCGAAATGTTATGGACCCGCATAAGTTCTTGTAAAAGAATTTGACTTTTCTGTTAAACAGCCTAAAATTCTGTAATTGTGATAATTAGACAAGTTTCTATAATATAAGCAATCCTAAATTAATGAAAGAACCAAATAAATTGAAATAGATTATCACTTTAAAGACGAAGCCCTGCCATCGTGATCATCTCTCCTCATATATCGAGTGAAAAATAATTGGTTGATATCATTACAAAAACTTTGTGATCTCTTTGTTTTTCTAATTTGTTTCAAATTTTTGAAACAAATTCAAACTTGTTTATATATATTCTCTACCTTAAGGGTGAGTGCTATTATATATAAAAAAAAAGATTTGAATGCTGTGTCATAAAAAAGGGCTAAATTATGACACAATTTTTTATCATGTTAATTGGGGAACTTAGCGGGATGAAGGCTTGTTGTTTCTTGTTGTTGTTGTTGTTGTTAATTGGGAATCTTCACCTCATAATTTTCTTAATTTGCGGTATATCTCTATACATATAATAACAATAACAAACCATTATCCCGGTAAGTGGGGTCGGCTACATGTATCATTTTTCTCCATTGTGTCCTATTGAGTGTTATATCTTCATTTAATTCTAATAAATTAATATTATTTTTTATACAACATGCACAAGTCTTTCTAAGTCTACTTCAGCCTTTCTTAACATAAGTTGAATCTAAAATATCTACTCTCCAAATCGAATCATCAAATGGTTGACGTTTAATGTGACCAAACCATCTAAGGCTACCTCTCTAATTATGTACGTCACAGAAGCTACACCAACCCTATCACGGATATATTCATTTCGCATTTTGTCTCTAAGTGATATGCCACTCATCCACCTATGCATTCTCATTCGACAACACTTAACATAGTTTTATGCTTTTCCTTTAAGGGCCAACACTCAACGCCATAGAACTTTGTAGGTCTCACCGCCATCTTATTACATTTTCCTTTCAGTCTAAGCTGTACTTTTCTATCACACAATAGGTTCGAAGCATTCCTCCACTCCAACCAACCAACTTGAGTTCTACTAATAACATCCCCATCTATATCACTATCACTTTGAAAAATAGACCCGAGATATCTAAAACGTTCACATCTTTTAATAATTTGATCATCCATAGTTACAACTCTATCACTAGAGCTACTACTACTAAAATTACATTTCATGTATGCGGTTTTTGTTCTACTCAAACGAAGGCCTTCAGACTTCAATATAGACATCCATAAGTCAAGTTTTTTGTGAGCATTTTCTCTAGTCTTATGCACGAGAAGGATATCATCAACGAAAAGCATACACCAAAGTACATCCATCTGTAAATGTCCAATAAGAACATCCATCACTAAAGCAAAAAGATATGGGCTTAAAGCCGATCCTTGATCTAATCCAGCTGAAATAGCAAAATATTTGGTCAATCCTCCTTTTGTTCGAACACAAGTAACAGCTCCAATATACATATCTTTAATGAATTCAATATAAGTCATATCAACATCTTTTTTCTCTAGAACTCTCCAAAGGATATCTCTTGGAACCTTATCAGAAGTTTTTTCTAATTCAATAAAAATCATATGTAGAGGCTCCTTATACTCTCAAAACTTCTCCATCATACCTCTCAATGAATTTATAGCTTCCATAGTAGAACTGTTCAGCATAAATCCAAATTGATTATGAGAAATCTTTGTAATACGTCTTAACCTATGTTCAATTACCCTCTCTCATAATTTTAAAGGATGACATATCAAATTAATTCCTCTATAATTTGCACACTCTTGTGTATCCCCTTTATTTTTAAAAATGTGGACCAAAATGCTCTTACTCCACTCAGGCAGCTTTTTAGTTTTTAAAATAATATTATAGAGTTTAGTAAGCCAAGAAACTCTCAAATCTCCTATATATTTCCACACTTTAATTGGGATATCATCAGGTCCTACAGAATTTTCATTCTTAGTTTTCTTTAAAACCTCTTCTTCTTTTTTACTAAAGCAACGGATATTAATATACTAAGGTCGATAGTATTTTCAGAAACTTCATTAAATAGTTTATCAAAATAACTCGTCTACCTATGTTTAATGTCTTTTTTTAAGAAAAACACTTTTTGCTTTTTCATCTTTTAGGATAATTTTTTTTTTAATTTTTTATTTTGGGAAGGGGTTTATAGATTCAAGTACAGTTGAAGCAAGATAATGTTTTGGCTTATTTCCTTAACATTAATGATAAGTTGCAGGTGCAGAGTTTGTGGTCAAATCCTTCCTACTTTCTGCCATCTAAGCAGTAAATTCAAGAAGCTATCTTTCATCTACGCTGACATTGATGAATGCCCAGAAACCACTCAGAACATACGCTACACACCAACCTTTCATTTCTACAGAAATGGAGAGAGGGTTGATGAGATGTTTGGAACCGGCGAAGAACGGCTTCATGACCGCCTGTGGTTACATTCATGATGACTGAAACCATATTTTGTAACCATGAACCAAATAATTAAGTATATTTTGTCTTGTACATTTTATTGCAGCTTGTATTAGGAGATTAAAATCTCGAATTGCAACAGATTTTCGTGACTACAATAACTAAGTTTGATTTGTATTGTTGGTAGAGCAGTGATATTCTTACTCAGGAAGTGTTGGCTGTAATATTGTATCATATGATGCCATAAATTTTCATGATGGATCCATTTTAATGGTATTCAGCATTGGGCTGGCTTGGTTTTATGACTCATTATAACATTTGGCAAAATACCATGTTTGTTGCATTTTTCTTTTAACTTTTTGTTCTATTTTAATTTAGAATTTTGATAAAATACGTTTGATAAGTGTTTTTAATGTAGAGTTAAGTGTTGTGAGATGAGAATGCTTAGGTGGATGAGTGCCTTTACACTTACGGGCGGTGTGAAATGATAAGATTCGTGAAAGGGTTGAAGTAGTTATAGTGACAGATAAGTTTAGAGTAAATCGGCTTAAGATGGTTTGGACACATTAAACGTTGATTCATATGATGACCCTATTAGGAGAGTAGATGTTTAAGAAAGCTAGCCATGGATCTAAAGAGATTCAGGCATATTATATAAAAAATTATCTGAATTTATTAAAATTAAAAGAGATTGCGATATTTAGTAGGGCAAAATGTCGAAAAAAGGATTTGTGGCCAACCCCGCTAAGTACGATAAAAAATTTATTGTTATTGTTGCTGTTATTACTGCATGTTTGATAAGTGTTTTATAATTGTTTATTTTTACGTATAACTTATGTTATTTTTAAAATCACATACGGCTTTAAAGTTATTTATTTATATTGATATACATACATGAATAGCACTCTAAAATTTACTATTTAAAAAACTAGCATCAATCCAACCAATTGGAATTTAATAAAGATAAGAAATATGGGTTAGAATATTATTGTGAATTTTGATATTTGGATGAGAAATTCAAAAATGAATGAAGAAAAGTGTTAGTTTTGTAAATAGCAAAATTTGAAGTGCTATGTATCAAAATGTAGTAATTTAATCCTTTTGTGTCTGATTTTATGTAGACCGCAAACCTGTAGCCGTCAATCTCTATCAGAATCTCGATAAGGTCTTAGTCGTCGGCTAACTCCTAATGGCATCACCCAACTGGTCCACTAATAATTGTAGCTGCGGCTCCACCACCCTTCCCGATGGATCAGGGCAACTTCCTGCTTCCCGCATCAAATCTAAAAGTCTCTCCTGTTTTACGATGCAAAACAGTTTTTAACTGTAAATAAAATATTATTGTTGCGAGATTTAGATGTATCAGTTGATGTGGTATATATATAAATCAAACAGTAGAACGATCAACGGAGTGAAAAATAGAACGAAAAATCACACTAGAAAATAACAACATAAAGGAACACATAGATTTACGTGGTCCGGCAAATTGCCTACGTTCACGGAGTTGCGGAACATTTTACTACTTGAGGAATTTACACCACTCGATCATCTCGACTTACAAGAGGAATCTCTCACTCTTCGTTGCTCTCTCTTCTTCTCTCTCTGTTCTTCTCTCTCTACACCGAGATACACCGAAGAAGACAAACTTATATGAGAAATAAACTCAGTTTCTCTTTTGCCACAAGCCACCAAGAAGAAACTTAGGGAGAACAATCTTCTTCTTCTTCTTTCTTTTTCCTTCTGCAGCAAGGAACTGCTCCTCCTTACACTTCTCTTCCTCTGCCCCGAGGAAACTTTCCTCTATCCCGAGGAAACCGAAAAAAAACTTAAAACATGACTTCTAAGCCCAAGGAGAGCCATCCGAACATTTTATCATGAACAGGGGGGAGCGAAGAGATGTTTCACTTCACAAAAGAGATAGACGGGAGTGATTATTTATGAAGAGGTGTGACTCTCCAAAGCAAAGTAACCGCCCAAGCATAGTGGATCGGGCTCCATCGTTTCTAACATAAAATAAATAAATAAAATGATCCCAAATGGCCACAATTAGTGATTTTGTATTATCAAAATTAATCTGCAAGAAATAAAAACTAGATCTATCGGATGCCACTTCGTTGTCTAATGTTGATTCTACTCAACGAACAAAAAAGATCTAGAACTTTGGGCGAGTTTGTTGCACCGTATTTGAGCAGTGAAATAAAAGGGATATTTACATACCAGTCACAATATTTTTTGTATTTATATATCTCACATCAACATTTTCATATTTACATGCATAGCATTTGGTGCTTTAAACTTACCGCTGAAAAGATATTTTTCACTTGATAAAAATACTATTTTTGAGGTGATATTAAAAATTCTAGTACTATATATGTAAATATAATATAAAAATTTATGGGCAAGATACTTGAATAAACAAGAATGGTGTGCTACATAGACGACCATTTAACCATTTAAAGGCAAAAAGTTTGAGATCTCCGTCGAAGCACATGGATGAAGCAACTTGACCACAGAAAACCTCTGAAAGGCTGAACCTTGCTTCACTTTAATTCTGTCTTATTACAGAACCATAATTATTGTATAAGAAGAAACAAAAACAATCAGGACTTGCTGAATCTGAATAATTATGTACAGCCGGATGCATGAAACCATTTAGATTAACAGCTCCTTAAGGCTTAGGGTCTATTTGGGGAAAAAATATCACTTGTCTGGATGCAAGCTACGTGCGGATAACCAATGCGATACACTCGAAAAAAAAAATGGGTGTATCGTGTCCGTTTTCCGAGCTCCAGATACAGCTCGCCTTCAGATTCCATACATAATATTTTCTTCTGTTTGGAATGTAGAAATGTCGTGATAAAAACATTTTCGTGTTACAAATTTTTTAACATTTCAAGAAAGTTGGATAACAGTTTTTTTTTGTATTTAGAACATTTTATAAATGCGTATGATAGTGAAGAGTTTTTTCCTCATTAGAAGATTTTATGAAAAAATAGCAGGCTAGAGCATAAAAAGAGATAAGATAATTGTCTAAGAAGTAAAACTGTGGAGTAATTTGTGCCTAGCAGAAGGTAGAAAAATCAGAAAGGTCTACTGGATGATACCTTGAAAGCTATAATAAAATTTGTTCACAGCAAGCTGGGCAAATCAGTAATCTGATGACACTTAGACATCAAGATTTGATCTAGGTATTTTGCCGAGCTAAGCTGACTTATGAGTTGGCTCAATTTTAACTCGGTGAGTCACAAATTGAGGTCGATGAGCTAACAAATCATGCTTAAGCCAATTTCTGACTTGACTTATTGCCTCATGTGTTCGCCAGTTTAGAAATCGATTTATGTCAGTCGTGCTCGATTTTTTAAAATTCAAAATTTCAAGTATATGGAGGCATTTCCAGACATTCCAGACAATTCTTATTTACATTAACAGCTAAAATTATATATATATATATATATATATATAT
>JXCR01066000.1:10411-21091 GCA_002079205.1 Phalaenopsis hybrid cultivar
ATATATATATATATATATAACTTAAATTTTTATTGTCACATAAAAAATAGAACAATTACTGACTTTCTAACAGTGAAATTTATCTTTTCATAAAAATGTTTGTGACAGAAAAATGTTATAAATATAAATATTAAATCATAGATGTTAGATATATAAATACATAAGACTAGGGTGTTATGTATGCATTTTTTTGTTAAAATATTAAAAAATAGTATTATATTGTATGACAAAAACTGCCTGTGAAAATTTTGATTGGATTCGATGATCAGAAATCTTCTACACCATCAACCGGCCATTAGTCGGCCACCGTGCAGGGACCTCCAACCGGCCACCTGTGCAGGGACCAAACCGATCACCCACTCTAGCCGACAACCAGCCCTCCCAGCAGACCATCTCTCTTTCCCTCTGCTAGCTTACCACACCCTTCCTCTTATCTGCCTCCTCATCGAGAAATTTATCATGCCAATCACAAAGGATATTTTGACCGGCTTCAAGATGCAATGCTGTGGGTGGAGATCTGTATACTGCATGCCCAAAAGACTGGCGTTCAAGGGATCCGTCCCCATCATGTTGTGAAAAACGACGACAATAAAGCGAAAAATAGAACGAGTAAAATTACACATAGAAAAATACCAGAGCGACACACAGATTTACGTAATTCTACAAATTTGCCTACGTCCACGGAGCTGCACAAGATTTTATTTCTTCAAGGAATTACACCGTCAAGCGCCTCGACGTTTACAATAAAATCTCTATTTTCAAGCGCCTCGACGTTTACAATAAAATCTCTATTTTCTTCTCTCCCTTCCTTTCTCTCTTTCTTCCTCTCTTTCTCTTAGCTCTCAAGAGGACTTGACTTGGCCTTGCTTGGTTTGACTTCTCATTTAAGCCAAAAGAGGCTATTTATAGAAACCATGAGAGCGGTAGGTGGGATATAGGTGAGCGATAGGTGGGATGTGGTAGGTGAGCGGTAGGTGGGAAAGTAGGTGAGCGATAGATGAGATTCTTAATTAGAAAGCTAATTAAATTTCATGGACTAGATCTCCACATTACCCAACAATTCTCCCACTTGGAGAATGAGACACTGACTGCATCACCTACTGACTACATCATCTACTAGTTGTACCGGCCTTTTTCTCAAACATGATATCCTCCACCTCTGCAACTGGAAGCCCCTGTCTTCATGCCAGAAGACCAGCTGAAGTCGAGCACAACTTCAGCTTCTCACGAGTAACACCCTCAGTTGACATATCACCGTCAACGTTGCCTTGTATCACCAAACTCTTTCCTGGGTTACTCTTGTATCTGCTTACAACTCCCACTGCATGAGCAATATCCTGCCCCTACTGAAAGCCCTTTTCAACAAGTCCAGTATTGTACCTCTTACTATCACCAAACACAGTCTTCACCTGGTACACCCACTTGTTCTGCAATGCCTTCTTCATTGGTGGAAGTTCTGCCAGCTCCCAAGTCTTATTCCTTGGCAGGGAATCCGTCTCCTCCTTCTTGGTCAGCTCCCACTTGCTCGAATTGTCATCTTGCAATATTTCTTCATAACTCTGTGGTTCTCAATCATTTGTCTGTACAAGGTCCGGTTTTCCTGCCTTTGGTGCTCTACCACTTTTCATGAAATTGATCTTCTTTGGCTTCCCCATAATGCATCTCTGACTCATGTGTCCTCGCCTGAGTAAACCTATTGTCATATATAGTATGTTAGTTTTCTTATCTCGTGCCACTACTAATGCTTCTTTGGTAACCTTCCAGGTGTTATCTGAGAACACTACCGAATAACCGCCATTATTGAGCTGTCCAACAGAGATGAGGTTTTTCTTCAACTCAGGAACGTGTCTGACCATTTGCGAAGTCCATTTGCTCTTGTTAGGGAGTGCAATATTAACGTCTCCTATCCTCACCACGTCCAGGGGTTTTTCATCAGCCAGTTATACCTTCACAAAGTTACCTGCAACATAATTTCGCATTAACTCCCGACAAGAAGATGCATGGAAGGAAGCCCCTGAATCCAGTATTCAGTCAGTAACAGAACTTTGAACTGTCAGAAATAGTGCATCCTGTATTTCTTCAGTTACAACATTAGTGCCATCATTCTCCTTCTTCTTAGGATTTTTGTAGTTCCTTTTTATGTGGTCAGCCTTGCCACAATTACAGCAGGTTGTCTGCTGATCAGACTTTGATTTTGATATTCCTCTGTTTGAGTTCCTGTCATGTGATCTTCCTCTGGAATCAACATTCAACGTCGAACTTGAACACGAAGTCTCGCCATAATCTTTCTTGCACACCTCCTCAGCCAAATTCAAATCTCGAATATCATCATTGTTCAACTTAGATTTACCTGCAGAACTGCTAAATGTCATCTTCATGGCTTCCTGACTATTTGGTAATGAAGCCAACAATATCAGCACACGTATCTGATCATCAAAATCAATTTCAACAGACGAAAACTGATTGTGATAGTGTTGAAATCATTTAGGTGTTGAGCAACAGACACACCTTCCGTCATCTTAAAGTTGAATAACTTTTTCATCAGATGCACCTTGTTATTAATTTATGGCTTTTCATACATGTCTGATAAAGTCACCATGACATCTGCAGTAGTCCTCTCTTTGATGACGTTGTGGGAACCGATCTTGAAAGGGTTAATCGTATAACCCCTAGAACCTGTTAATCCAACAAATTCCATTCCGTCTCGTCCATCTTTTTTGCTCACTTTCCCAGTAACGGAAGATGAAGTTTCTGTCCATAGAACTAGTCATCTATCTGCATACTCTAGTAAGTAAAATATGTGTCATTGAACTTCTCAATCCCCGATGTCATCACTGCATCTCTGCCCATTGTTCTTTCTTAGATCCGAACCAAATCTCTGATATCAATTGTCATGAAAAACGTCGATAATAAAACGAAAAATGGAACGAGTAAAATTGCATGCAGAAAAACACCAGAGCGACACACAGATTTACATGGTTCAACAAATTTGTCTACGTCCATGGAGCTGCAGAGGATTTTATTTTTTCGAGGAATTACACCGTCGAAGGCCTCGACGTTTATAAGAAAATCTATATTTTCTTCTCTCCCTTCCTCTCTCTATCTCTTCCTCTCTTTCTCTTAGCTCTCAAGAGGACTTGACTTGGCCTTGCTTGGCTCGATTTCTCCGTTAAGAGGCTATTTATATAAACCATGAGAGTGGTAGGTGGGATGTGGTAGGTGAACGGTAGATGGAAAAATAGGTGAGCGGTAGGTGAGATTCGTAATTAGGAAGCCAATTAAATTTCGGTAGACCAGGTCTCCACATTACCCAACACATCAATCTCTCTGACCGGCTCAACCAAGTTCTCTGGTGGGCTCTTAGTTCAGTTAAGATCTTCTTCAGCTGGCATGGCCTGATTTGGTATGACTACAGGCTTAGGGCCCGTTTGGGGCAGCTTATTGGGTGCGGTAGCAGTATAAAAACACTGCTAGAGTGTTTGGAATACACGTTCGACCCAACTTATTCGTGCCGCTCCGATGCAGTTGGAAATTTTGTTAATAGACGGGGAAGGCGCTGTTACGTGCGATAGCTTTGCGCGTTAGGGTGAAGAATTCCCTTCGTGCCCCTCTCTACTCCCCCTCGCCCTCACCCTAATTCTCCATGGTGAATCCTCTTTCTATGAAGCTTCCTCTCCCTCAACTAGCTCATCTCAATCCTCGCAAATTATGATATCCTCTCCCTCAACAAGCTCATCTCAATCCCCGCAAATTATGATATATATATATATATATATATATATANATATTTTAAAATCATATTGTTATTCTTTAACTTATTTTCAGGCAAGCCTAATTAATTTCGAAGTTTAAATTAGAGTATATAATTTTTTATTTTAAGTTGAATAAAATTTTGTGTTTTAAACCAAGTTATCGGTTGTCTTATTAATATTAAAAATGAAAAAAAAGTATGAAATTTATATATATATGGGTTTTAACTCACCCTGATTTAGTGCTTCACAATATATGAACAAAATAATCAATTTAAATCACTTAGTTATATTTAAAAATATATGATTATTAAATAACAATATAAATAATCATGTAAATTCCCAGATGACTAACTGGTTAAGAAACATAATATGACCATCAACTACTCATGAGCTTTACTTTGACTCGGGCTATATGCTTGACAATAGGCAGTCATAACGGTTTGTTGTTCGTGAGCAACTCATGTTTGTTTTCTAATCAAACTATCAAAACACGAACAATTCATTTGTGTTTGTTTCAGCCATTTGAAAATAACTGTGTGATAGTTACTTTTGGACAAATATTTTTCTGTCTCTGTTTAGTAATGTTGTTTGTAACGGGGCTGTGATAGCCATATATTGATACTTCTGAAGCAGAAATCTACTTCAAAATAGTACAAAATTTCAGATAAATATGAAATATAGTGCATTTGAAGCTGCGCTCTTTTTCACACTTCTTTCCAGAAATGAAATTATTAAGGTGCTTCCTCTTATAACTTTGCCTTATATAAAACAATCATAATAACTGTTGAAAAAACATTAATTTCTATGCAAAACATTGACTAAAAAAATTGTTATTGTCAATATGAATTTAAGTGTGTTAGTTGACAATATGATTATATTTAATAACATAATTATTAAAAAATTAGCCTAAATAAAATAAATTTAAATTTGAAGGCAACGACAGAATCGCGGCAGCATACAAAAACCTCTCATTTTCCTCCTCCAACTTCGCTCTTACCAAAAACCAATAAATAAGGTAGCCCTTGTATTTCGTTGTCTTCCTTCCACCCCCTTTCGCGCGCTTCAGCTCTTCTAAATCCGGTAAAGCCATTTTCCAATCCAAGAGTAAAAGGCGAAGGAGTTAGGGCGGACGAAGAACATCAAAAGTAAAAATGTAAAGGACAAAAGTGAGCCGCGTGGTCAAACACGCTGCCCGCGTTTTACCAAAACCACGCCGCGCCGTGGCCTTCCTGCCTCCCAAACGGGCAAAATGAGCGACACCTCGCCACACCCCGCCACGCCGCTGCCCCAAACGGGTCCATAATCAACTTCATCCGTTTATTCATGTGTATCTGAAGTGATATTTAAATATTAGTCATAATTGAAGACAATTGTCTAGAATTACTTATTATATGCAAAAATATTCTATATGTATCATGATAGAACATTAATCCAATTAACTCGTGCCACCGCCGACTCATGCTAGAGTATTTTATTCACAAATGATAGATCTCAGACAAGAACACTTGAAAGAATATACCCACATTTTAAATTGCGACTGAAGTTTCGAAGTAACTTCGTGATTCGGTGGATTCACTAATTATTCATGCAATTATGGGGTCAAAAAGCTGGAAGAATAAAGTGAGAACGACAGCCACGAGGACCACAACCGCGTCACAAACCAAAAGTTTTTCTGTGCTGTCTCCTGACATATTTTTACGTGCAGCGCAAGTATTCCTGAGTTATTTTTAAGTTATTTCTGAATTATTTTCAATAATTCTGAAATAACTCAGAAATAAATAATCCCGAAATAACCTGTAGTCTTTATTTTTGAGATATTTCTGGGTTATTTCGGGATTATTAAAAATAACCCAGAAATAACTTGAAAATAACTCAGGAATAACCTGCACCGCACGTAGAGGTACGTCAGGTGTCCGGACAGAAAATACGCGCGTCGCAAACAACTTTATTATACAACAAAAAAAAATTAAAATCAAACAGCCCTTAAGATTAATCATTGCGGCTAAACAAGATTAATATGGCATGCATAACTAATAACACAAAAATATGTGTCGTAGGCAACTTCAATTCATTGACTCTTTCGATCATAGACTTTTGTGTCAATCAAGCACATTTCTTAGCTTGTAACTCTAAAAGAACTGAAAATAATAAACTTACATTAATAGGAGCCTAAAAAGTATATTTACCTACGAAATAATGATTGAGGGTATAGTTTTCCATCAGTACGAATCATTCATATTATCCTTTAGATTCGCCCTCATAAAAAGAAAAAAATAACTTAAAATTAATTTCATAGATAAATTAAGCTTTCGAATAATACAAATATTATATTAAAATAGTCTGTAAACTGATAGAGAAAGCTTATCATTGTAATATTCTATAAAAAAAAAAAATTTGAATGCATATATTTATATAAGATAAAGAAGAGAAACTCATTGGAAGCATGTGTTTTTTTTTAGCTTGAATCAATTGAAATAATTTTATTAGTGTCCTCATAATTAGAAGTAGGTTTAGTATAATATCATTGATATGAATTGTGGAAGGTAAATTCCATGCTGGAAGTAGTAGGCATGTTAAGGTATTGAGATTATCATCAACAGATTGTTGGTGGTCTGCTCGATCATTTTTCTTATAATAAAAAGAGATTAGCGGACAAAATGTAGCATAAATATTAAGAGAAATGATGTATGTCGATATTGGTGTTGAAGGCTAGCGTTAGTGTTGATGTTGATAGGTATTGATATCAAGTTTGTATTAGTATCAACAATGGGCTTTGGTGTTAGTATCAATAGTGGACATCGACATTAATGTTGATGATAGAAAATGAATTTGTTAGCATTGACGGTTGATGACTTTATTAGTATTGGAGGTGTCAATGTTAGTGTTAATGATGTACATTAATATTATTTATCGTGACTGGAGACAAACTTATCAATATCAATATAAAAGTTGGTGATGTGTGTTGATACTTGTGTTAGAAATTATGGGCATTGATCTTGTTGGCGATGATGAGTAATGACATTATGGAATCGATGGGAGTTGATGCTAGTATAAATGATGCATGATAGCCTTATTGGAAATTATGAGCATCGATATAATTGCTAATGATCATTATCAACTTTTAGTATTAACATATAACTTTTAGTATTAGCATGTATTTGCATTGATATTAATGACAAGCATTGATGTTGGTAACAATTATGAGTGATGATGATCTTATTGATTAAATGGACATAACTATTAATGTTGATGGCATACATCAACTTATTGGTAGTATAGATATCGATGTTATTAGTGATGACACATTTTAACATTGGTGTCGAGTTAAATGACATCATGGGTGATGATGACACACATCGACATCGATATCAATAATGTAAGATGATCTTATTTGATAATGTTGTGCATCTAGTTTATTTATTGATGGCGGCTAGAAGATAATTGTTGGGAAAGAATAGATGTTGGCTTTGAGAGAAGTTATGTAATGGAAAATGTTGATGATGTTGAGGGATGGAAGTTACGTGATTAAAACTATTGCATATAGACATATTAATCAACCAATGTGATGTATCAACTTGTAGTGGTGTCAGTTGCAGAAAGAATATTTTTCTCAAGTGATGACAATCGAGCAATAAGGGACATCAAATTTAGTAAAAAATAGTTATATGTGATGATAAATATCAACAATAATAGATATTAGTATGTGACGATGGATGTTGGCTTAAGGGGAGGGAACTGGGCAATCATATACATCAAACAAAGATAGATGATGAACGTTAGCATCAGGGAATAACAATCAGATGATGATAAGCATGTAACATATTATGCTCATCACAACTAAAAAAAAAAAAACATATCATGAATCATGTAGGATTTTATGATTTTACAAGATCTTATAATTGAATCGAAAAACTTTATTTCAAGTTTTCACTCTCTTAGGTAAGGAAATGTGAATGAAAAAATATATTTGTTTGTATTTTATTCGAAATTCTATTTATTTATTGATTACACGAAACGATTCTTTACTATTATTTGTCTTAAGTAGAAACTTAAAAATATGCAAATAATGGGTTGAGTAGAATTTANGATATTAGTATGTGACGATGGATGTTGGCTTAAGGAGAGGGAATTGGGCAATCATATACATCAAACAAAGATAGATGTGAATGATGGTAGATGACAGTTGAGCAATGATGAACGTTAGCATTAGGGAATAGCAATCAGATGATGATAAGCATGTAACATATTATGCTCATCACAATTTGAAAAAAAAAAAAAAACATATCATGAATAATGTAGGATTTTATGATTTTACAAGATCTTATAATTGAATAAAAAAACTTTATTTCAAGTTTTCACTCTCTTAGGTAAGGAAATGTGAACGAAAAATTATATTTGTTTGTATTTTATTTGAAATTCTATTTATTTATTGATTACATGGAACGATTCTTTACTATTATTTGTCTTAAGTAGAAACTTAAAAATATGCAAATAATGGGTTGAGTAGAATTTATGATTAATAGGAGTCTAAGAAGTTTTGGACTTTTTCCAAGCTCATCCATACCTATTAATTAGGGTTGAAAATTTGGGCCTTAATTTTTAGACTTATCTTGAATATAGACAAACTACTTGAAGAATTTTTCATTGAGTTTTTAGGTGGGTTTTGATGAAATTGAGACACTCAAATTCAATTTTTTATAAAGATATTACTATTATATCTTAGATGCAATTAACTTATAAATAATGCCAAATTTATTGTCGCCTACAAATGTGCTAATGTGAATGTGTTAAGTTGGCTTAATCATTGACTTGTTGGAGTCATTGACCTATGATTAAACATGGAATTGACTAATGGGCAAGACTTAGTTCAAAATAATTTTGGACCGAGTTGAGTTAGCTTAATCATTGGTTGGAAGTGTCATTTCGACATGTTAGGCCTAATTAATTTATATCATGAAAATTTTGTTTTGGTAGCCCATTAATATGCAAGTGAGGATAGGTTGAGTTTGCTTGCTCACTGGCTCCTTAGGGTCACAACCAGTAATTCGATATTAAATTAGGGGCGTCAAATCGGGTTCACGGATAGGGATTGGGTCTGACCCAAAATTGACCTGGCTCGAATATTAAACGGGGCAAAATAGGTTTAACCCAAACACAACTCTTATAAACCATTTAGCATAAGATATAATAGCTATTTGGGTCAAAAATATGATAAAAAATGGGTAGATTTCGAGTCAATCTCGAATTGATTTTAGATTAGTGGATCATTTTTTGGTTAATTTCTGATTAGCGGGAAAGCACGAATAAACCTGAAAAATTAGATATGTTAGAATTCCTAACCCTACCACGAATTGAATTTTGTTATGGTCAATCCAAACTTGAGTTTTTTTAGTAGGGTTCAAATCGAGTTGACGTTTCATGTCACCTCTAAATGGAATCTACTAATGAGCAAGACTTAGCTGTAATTAATTTCCTATGAGTTGAGTCAAAACCAAGTTTAGTTTGAGTTTTGTTTATGGCGCAATAGATAAAACTACTGAGAAATAAATAAACACTCACGTGTGCACAGACTCACAAAGATATTTACATACATACACATATATACATATAGAGAGAGTGATATATTAGCGTTTTAGTGTTGTATGATGATCCGACACACAATTAAAATAAAATTGGCAGCAAAGCCAAAAGAGAAAAATCCATGGAGCCTGACCCATTTGAAATGATTTCACTATGCCACGTTAGTTACAAAACATTGTGACCCTTGAATAGCCTGAAGCAATATTACACACGTTGGATGTGACTTTCATTGTGGAAGTTGCAGAAAATGTTTAGAATGTCGCAGCCACTCAACTGCTGTGAAGGAAAGCTGAAAGTAGGGGTCGAGTGTTAGACTAACTATTGTTAGTGTCATCGATAGCGAAGGCTAAATAGTCGTAGTCGGGAATCAGTGATGGTGGTTTGGCGGTGGTGATGACTCGACGGCGATAGTTGGGCAACAATGGTATGACAGTTGCGATGGCTTGATTTTGATGGTCGGGCGGTGGTGGTTTGGTGGTGGCGATGGTTCAGCGGTTGCAGTGGCTCGACAGTGGTCATGTAGTTGGGCAGCTTGACGGCAGCAACCGAGCAAAAATGATTTGGCATTTACGGCAGTCTGGCGGTGGTGGAGCCTAGGAAACCTCAAGAGCTTGGAGCTCCAGCAACTTTCTCCTCCAGGTCCAATTCGATTTTCATGAAGAGTGTGAGTTTATTTATAAATTTTGTCAGTGTCATTCTCTGTAAATACTGCATGAATCCAGACCGCTCCATCGGATGACCCAGAGCAATCTATTTGATCATGTGATATTTTAATAACATTTGAGTGTCATAATGAAGTGCTCTTAGACTCGATGAATTTGGTTGGACTCGTTTTGACTAAAAACATATCAGATTTGAAATTCATTTAACCATTCAATTGTCTCGCCATCCAAAGCCTTTAATTGTGCTTAAACGACTTGATTTGGGCCTAATCGGACTCTAATCAAACCAATTTTTCTTTTCATTGTACTTTCATTGTCTCAACAGTTAATGCGACTAATGCTTGCTGGAATCAAGGCCCTAGATTAAAAAAAAAACATAGAATAATGTAAGTATAATCAATTTATTACATTGGGCAAAAATTGGCATCAAAATCCATAAATATGCCGTCAAGATTGGGCAAATAGTGGACTCGTTTGGGTAACTTGGTCTTTGATCAGATATAGGACTCACAAATGTTCCAGACCTTGTTCCAATTAACTTTAGATTGAATTTAACTTAAATTGAATAAAAAATACATAACCTATAGATAATATTGGCCTAAATATTTACATATTCTCCATATTTATAGTTATAAGTAATATTTACTTGCTTTTATATAATTTTGCAACCTTACATCTTTAAATGT
>JXCR01066001.1:0-16670 GCA_002079205.1 Phalaenopsis hybrid cultivar
TTATTCAATTTCGCTTTCAATAGAAGTCTTGAAACACGGACTATTTAGATACATGAGGCTTGCTTACTACAAATAAAATGTAATAATTCATAAAGTATACCCTAAGTAGTTTATAAAAAAAAAATGGATATCTGAGATGTTGCGGTATTCTTTTACCAAAGAATTTATGAAAACAACTGACAGTTTAGATGGCCTGCTCNGTCTTCCTCATTTGAATGTAATAGTTTAAGGAACTGTTTAGGGCAACTGCAGATTATTTATAATCTCCTTATAAACAGATTATCCTGACTGTCTAATAATCTGCAGATTATCAGGATAAGTATCAGGATAAGCTGACTTGTTGTTTGGAGCAACTTATTCAGAACAGATTATTTGTAGTTATTGCTGGATGAATGTCCATTTTGCCTCTGTTCAGTGATGTTGTTTGCAACAGAATTGTATGCACAAAAGAATAGATAAAATAGAAGCCACAAACCATTACAGATCAGTTAAAAAAATAACATAGAGTTATCACTTTCTCGCGAGTATAACAAAAAATAAAAATAAAGAAAACTATAATTACAAATACAATTAAAAATATTAAAATGTTCAATTTAAAACTCTTATGACGTCTGTTCTCAGTTGCGCTGTCCTCCCGGGAAACCATCGTACCCTGATCACTTTTTGCAGTTGAATATTTCAGAATGTCGGCCCAACGGAAGAAACTACATCTCGATGAAATGCCTCTGCGACATCCGTGGAACTGTTTCCCACTGCTGTGAGGCTAATGTGACTTGAGTAAAGGTGACGATAGTCTGCAATAACACAACACAACTCAGGAGGTCCCAGAAATTCGAGAGCTCATGTTGCTACGAAGATAAAAAACAAAGAAATAATTTGTCAGATCAGAATTAAATTAAGTTTTATATAGCTACAAGAGAACTAAATTAAATGAAAATCGTATCAAACTCAAAGGAATAAAAAAAGTGTGAGTGTCGGTCTCCGACAAGTAACGACACCAACCCACATATCTGTCACTAAGAGGAGATAGTAGACCTTAAAAAATGAGTTCTTGATTGTCTTTAACCCATGAGGGACGATCGTCTTGGGATATATGTGTCAATCACAAAAAAAAGATCATCTAGTAGATCCCCATATACCGTTGCACTAAAAAGAAAAGAGGACCTACATTGCCTTCTTTAGGATTTTACACGTAATACCAACAGGATACGATCGACATGTGTTAGATGTGCATATCACCAAAAAACTGCCATCCATGTAAATCCTCAGAATATGATGCATCAAAAGAGAAGAGAGAATACCATTTGCCTTCATTGGGAATCCACATGCAACACTAAATAACAACAATGAATCCATCATCCAAAAGAACTCAAAAGGTCATATTTTCCATGATTCATCACTGAACTCACACACCCACAAAGAAAAAATAAAACAAGCGAAGAAAAACAAATCTTGAGCATGTCACTATTATATATTCGGAGGTTTAAAATGATACAAACGAAATACTTAACATAATCGTAATTCCATATTCATCACAATACAACAAAGAATATACAAAAAAAACATATAGTCAATCAGCAACCACATATTGCATCTGTGATAGACTTCCTCAAAACAACCATCTCAGATACACCCTTGCCGTTTTAAGTGTAAAATTCATTTGACTCTATCTCATCTTCAGGTAAAGAATGCTCAAGCAAAAATTTTGAAGGTTTTGGAGAGACGAGCATTTGATCGTTGTCAGTCATAATGAAGTCCGTATCTGATCGAGGGGATGTCGTCAAATGAAGCTGATAATGTTATTCCATGAGAAGTATCAACTAAAGATAATGGCTCCGTAATTGCATTCCAAGGATATTCACACTTCCTTTGTCATTGCATTCCACTCATTTACAATAATATATGACAAATTGAGACGTGGACAGAACACTACCAAGGCATATAACATTAACCAAGATGATATATGGCAATTGAATGCCAAGGATATAAGNAAACAATTCTTTGTTCATGTTTGGCTCATTTGCTTAATGAATGAATGAAATACAAGCTAACTAATGAGCCGAACATGAGCTGTTCACGAACAACGAGCAATTTTGACAGACCTATTCTTAGCATGATCTCTTACATTAAAGTGTAGTCCGCTGTTAAGCTATATGAACCTTTTAGGCTAGTGAAAATGTAACAGTCTTTCTTTCCCCAAACTTGCCTTATTCAATTATAGATGCCATATACAATTAATTAAATGAAACAAAAGTAAATAAGTCCGCAGAATTTACATTAGCATGAGTAACTGCAAGAACCGTGCACAAATAGGGTTCAGAAAAGCAAATATCATCGCAAAGCAAATAAACATCACACAAATTGCGTCGATAAAAATATAAAGGACGAAATAGTAGACCGAATAAAGCGTCACATAAAATAACACCAATCAAAACAACAAGTTATAATAGTGAACATAAAGTAAGCAAAGTTCACTATGAGTCAATCACCCTTATCACTCTCCTCCATATAATCACCTGATGGGCTTTAAATCTCAAATGGTGGGGGCTCTGAGGAGATTGCTGGCCTCTGCTTCCCCTGAAATGATGATAATTACTGATGCATGTACCAGTAATGCCGCTGGCGCTGGATCGCATAAAACTTTCACTAGGGATGCAAATCATCCAGCTCCCAATTTATCAGATCTCGAGTCACTGCAAGCTCCTTCATCCCCCGGGTCAGCTCAACTATCATCGTGTAAGTATGTTGAGACATGTATTCTCTCACCCTACCTGGGTGATGCTACAAAGGGTGGCCCATAGGAAAACACTGAAGCCTTGGTAATAAACTTTTGCGGGTAAAGCAACTCCTCGTCCTCAAACTCAAAGACCCCCTTATTTGCACATATGGCTATGATCAGACTGGAGTGTCCGTCTACCATGGACTAGCCACTAAAAATGTAAACAACTGTCTCGTGAATAAGTATCCCCACGTCAATGTTTTTCCTCATGTGAATGTAATAGTTTAAGGATCTGTTTAGGGCAACTGCAGATTATTTATAATCTCCTTATAAACAGATTATCCTGACCGTCTAATAATCTGCAGATTATCAGGATAAGTATCAGGATAAGCTGGCTTGTTGTTTGGAGTAGCTTATTCAGAACAGATTATTTGTAGTTATTGCTGGATGAATGTCCATTTTGCCTCTGTTCAGTGATGTTGTTTGCAACAGAACTGTATGCGCAAAAGAATAGATAAAATAGAAGCCACAAACCATTACAGATCAGTTAAAAAAAAATAACATAGAGTTATCACTTTCTTGCGAGTATAAAAAAAATAAAATAAAGAGAAATATAATTACAAATACAATTAAAAATATTAAAATGTTCAATTTAAAACTCTTATGACGTCTGTTCTCAGTTGCACTGTCCTCCCGAGAAACCATCGTACCCTGATCACTTTTGGCAGTTGAATATTTCCGAATGTCGGCCCAACAGAAGAAACTACATCTCGATTAAATGCCCCTGCGACAACCGTGGAACTGTTTCCCACTGCTGTGAGGCTAATGTGACGTGAGTAAGGGAGCCGGTAGTCTGCAATAACACAACACAACTCGGGAGGTCCCAGAAATTCGAGAGCTCATGTTGCTACGAAGGTAAAAAACAGAGAAATAATTTGTCAGATCAGAATTAAATTAAGTTTTATATAGCTACAAGAGAACTAAATTGTGAGTGTCGGTCTCTGACAAGTAACGACACCAACCCACATATCTGTCACTACAAGGAGATAGTAGACCTTAAAAAATGAGTTCTTGATTGTCTTTAACCCATGAGGGACGATCGTCCTGGGATATATGTGCCAATCACAAAAAAAAATCATCTAGTAGATCCTCATATACCGTTGCACTAAAAAGAAGAGAGGATCTACATTGCCTTCTTTAGGATTTCACACGTAATACCAACAGGATACGATCGACATGTGTTAGATGTGCATATCACCAAAAAAATGCCATCCATGTAAATCCTTAGAATCTAATGCATCAAAAGAGAAGAGAGAATACAATTTGCCTTCATTGGGAATCCACATGCAACACTAAATAACAACAATGAATCTGTCATCCAAAAGAACTCAAAAGGTCATATTTTCCATGATTCATCAATGACCTCACACACCCACAAAGAAAAAATAAAACAAGCAAAGAAAAACAAATCTTGAGCACGTCACTATTATATATTCGGAGGTTTAAAATGATACAAACGAAATACTTAACATAATCTTAATTCCATATTCATCACAATACAACAAAGAATATACAAAAAAAATATATAGTCAATCAGCAACCACATATTGCATCTATGATAGACTCCCTCAAAACAGCCATCTCAGCTACACCCTCGCCGTCTTAAGTGTAAAATTCATTTGACTCTATCTCATCTTCAGGTAAAGAATGCTCAAGCAGAAATTTTGAAGGTTTTGGAGAGACGAGCATTTGATCGTTGTCAATCATAATGAAGTCCGTATCTGATCGAGGGGATGTCGTCAAATGAAGCTGATAATGTTATTCCATGAGAAGTATCAACTAAAGATAATGAATCCGTAATTGCATTCCAAGGATATTTACACTTCCTTTGTCATTGCATTCCACTCATTTACAATAATATATGACAAATTGAGACATGGACAGAACACTACCAAGGCATATAACATTAACCAAGATGATATATGGCAATTGAATGCCAAGGATATAAGCACCACAAATTGATTAACCTTGTTTGCTTGGGTCAACAAAAGACTCCACCAAAATGATTAAAGTTAATGCTAACATTAAAGTTAACATCTATAGTGAAGCACTGATCTCAAAATTATAGATGTGTAAAATTAATAAAATTGACTCCGCTTTGCAGCGACGCAAAAAAAATTGGTTTGTTATTTATGAATAAGAAATTGAAGCAATTTATGTTGGGATTCTATGCAAGTATACATATTGTTATCAAGTAATACATGACTTTCTATTTTAGCCCCAAATATCGATCCCATGAGGAAGATGTAAATTTGTAATTGAAATTTAAATCAGAAAATTCACAACAATAAAAAAAAATCTACAACACTAATTTCAAATGTTTAGGGTGCTATCAGAACTAAATTACCAACTACTAGCGAAACTGTAAAGCAAAGCTAAGCAATAACTACCAAACTATATTTTTGTGACGAAGTTATCAAATATAAGAAATCATCTTTCCCACTACAATGAGTTTTGGTTAAATGAGAGAGATAAATGGTTTTAATTTATCTTGTAACAAATATGAGCAATTTTAATTCTCTACCCTCAGTCAAGTGTTATAGATAAACGTTGGCTAATCTTAGGTTTAGTCTCTAAATTTGTGGTTAAGCTGCGAGGATATTGGCTCTCACTTCAGAGCTCCCACTTCTCTTCCTATGAAGGCTAACTCTTGTTTTAGTTCTTAAACACTATGACCAAATTGAGAATTTTAGTCTGTCACCCTAGAATCTTCAATTCTTCGCCCAGTAATATATATATATATATTTCCATATTTATTTGCACTCAATTCCATGAATGAAACACTGCTTCATGGAATCGAATGTGATTCTGACTTTGTTGTGAAACTCATACTCCATTTCCCGGATAGTATGTTTCACAACAGATCTTAATATTTCAATTGGTCAAAGCAAAAAGTAAATTAAGAACGGAGTGAAAAAATCACAATTTATTTTATATTTTAAAATTAGCACATCCAAATTATCTCTTCATTTCACGATATCCAGAGTAAGGAGAAAGACAAAAAAAACTACTCAGATCTTATGAGAAAGATACGACAAAATATGAATTTCATAAATAAAAGAAAGTTTATACAATAGTAAACAATCACCNCAGAGTAAGGAGAAAGACAAAAAAAAACTACTCAGATCTTATGAGAAAGATACAACAAAATATGAATTTCATAAATAAAAGAAAGTTTATACAATAATAAACAGTCATCACTTATCTTTAACTATTCCTCAAAGAAAATACCTTGTAGCTCCTCTTAGACTCTAACTCTCTTTACAAGATTCTTAATTCTCTCTTCGAAGATGTAGAGAAGAAGAAATTTCTTACTTCTCTCCCTCTCCAACAACTCTTAGGAGAAATCACACTTAAACTCACCACACTACACAATACACACAATNTCACCACTTATCTTTAACTATTCCTCAAAGAAAATACATTGTAGCTCCTCTTAGACTTTAACTCTCTTTACAAGATTCTTAATTCTCTCTTCGAAGATGTAAAGAATAAGAAATTTCTCACTTCTCTCCCTCTCCAACAACTCTTAGGAGAAATCACACTTAAACTCACCACACTACACAATACACACAATGTAATACTAAAGAAAACTCAATGTCACACTAGCCAACTCCTTTTTTTTATCAATGTTCGCTCTAAATAGAGCATGATGTCGGTTTTCCAAGTGGTGTATCAAATAACTTTTCAAAAAGAGTCCGAATTCGTCGATTCTTGTAGAATTTTGCCCTGCACCAACTTCAACGCTGTCGGCGCCGTCGGTGTCGGTGGCCCAAAATTAATTTTTGCTTTCTGTCAAATGGTGTCGTTGGTGCCCAGTTTGGCGCCGTTGGCGTCCCCGCTGTTTCGGACTCCTTCCTTCATGCTGGTGTCGTCGGCATCCATGCTGGCGTCGTCGGCGCTTAGTATTTCTCTCCAAAACGTTATTTTGACTCTAAATTCCAGCATTTTTGCTCCAAGTGCTAAAAATCATCAACCTGAAATAAAACATGAAAAATGCCTTCATTTAAAGCGCAATATCACCAAAATGAGTATAAAATATAGGTTTAAAAATGCATATGTTTTTGGTGCATCAAAATCCCCCAAACTTAAATGTTACTTGTCCTCAAGTAACTCATTTACTACATAAAAATATGACTTATAGTAAAGAGTTTAACTTCTATATTTCCATATGTTGGTCTACTAAATATCATAGCATAGCTTAAAAAAAATTTAAAATAACTCAAGTTAATACTAAAGGTATAAGAATATCTAGCAGTGAAGTCTAAGATTTTTTATTCTCTATTCTTTTTAAGGAAAATTGCAAATTGTCATATTAAAGTCAATTAGAATATTCATATGAAAAATAACTTCATGAAAACTTTACTAGTAAATATGCTAATACTTAAATACAAGCTTAGAGAATGTAGCTAAGTCTTCTTCCTTAAGTTGATTCAAGTGAAACCAATTTTTGATTAGGCATCTTCTTAAGCTTCTCCTCACATTTTTTCTTTTCTTTTCTTTCTCCTTTTTTTTCTTTTGCTTTTTGCTTTTCTTTTTTTCTTTTTTATTTTCATGTAAGGGTTACTATATCTGGATAGTCTTTAATAATTTTGAACTTTACTATCCTCTTCTTAAAGTTAAAAAAACTTTTCAAATTCCTTTACTTTATAAATTCATCTTAGCTTTGAAATTTTTTTTTTAAGTTTCAATCGTTTCTTTTTACATGAAACTCTAAGATTTTCAAAACTTCAAAAATACAAATTCCTATACTTAAAATGGAAAAACATAGGCTTATTCTCTCATATCAAATACCTTAATCTCTAGAATTAACCTTTATCATTGAAAATTTATACTTAAGCTTACTATATATTTAGAAACACAAATATAGTTATCCAAACCACAGGTCATGTTAAATTATTTTTTTTTTAAATATAGCTAATTGAGAATAAATAAAATTAAGTTTCTTTTTTTAAAAAAGAATTTTTCATCTCCCCAAACTTAAATTTTTTTAAAAGATTAAGCATGAAAAACTGAAAATATAAGGTGAAAGAAAACAATTAATACATAAAGAAAAGACTTACCTGTTGAAGGTTCTATTTGAAACTTAACTCTGAAATATTATAGATGCTAATATGAAAAGCTACAAGACTTAAAACATTAAATAACACACACACATATATATATATATATATATTCTGAGAAAGAGTTAACTAAAAATAAATACAACAAAGTACTAAAAACAAACAACAACACTAAAATAAATTTCAATTAAAAAACAACTCTACAGACTATAGTTTACAACACAATATTCAATACAAATCAAAGTATCATACTCTACAAACTAAACAATAACAACAACAAAGTGCAACAAACTATAAACTAAATAAAACATCAGAACTATGACTAAGCAGACATCTTCACTCATCCTTTTCTTCATCATCATCTTCTTCTTTTATATCGAAGTTCTGTTGTTGATAAGGGGTAAAGTTAGGGTGACTAGGAAACTGTACTGAATGGTCACCCCTCATGTATCGAACCATAACATCATCATATGCAACATCATATTCAAACTTTTGTTTTGTTAAATTATCTTTATGTGCATTTCTGGCCTCCAAATTTTCAATCCTGTTCTCTATCTTTAAGATATCTCTTTACTGAATCATCATCTGTTTCATAAGTCCCTGGAGAGTAGGGGTACTAGAAGTAGAAGGAATATCCCTACTCCTACTTCCCATTTTCCATCCAACATGAGATTCATAGGTTTTAATATTTGCTGGCCCCATAGGTTTAAGAGGCTCAATCATTTCCTCATCAATTCTAAAATCAACTCCTGATTGCTCACATAATGTGAAAATCAGGGCAGGGTGTCCTAATCCACCAATCGTCTGACCAAGAGCAATAGAACAAATGCTCTTATATATTATACAACTAACATCTAAATTGCCCATCTGTTGGATACAAAAGTTCAGGATAGCTCTATCCTTAGTAACTTTGCTATGGTGGTTCGTAGGTATCATTCTGACAGATATAAAGTAATGTCAGGTCTTGAATACTACATTTAACACAGGAGCAGAGAAGTTTACCTTAACGTTATTCTTCACCTTCCAAGCTCCTCTTCTATCAGTAAGAAACGAAATAACTTCATCCAGAGCCTCGTTCGTAGCAGAGAATGCGTTGTACTCACAGTTAAATGCTTCTCGCAACTGATAAATTTCATTAATCCTCCTCGGGGTGAACTCAACCATTTTACCACGAACATAGGCGTGGTTATCAAAAGTCTCTTTAAAATTGGCATAAAACTCCATGATTATACTAATAACAGTCTCGACAGTAAAGTAACAGAAATTCTCCCACTGTCGAGCAACAAACAATCTCTCGACTTCACCACCAGATTTTTGAATGCTTGATCCTGAATTATTTTCTTTGTATTTAGCAGACTATCAAAATGAATGCTAGCTTTGAAGTTGATGAATGTTTGGTCATCATATTCCAATTTCCTCTTTCCATCATTTTCGCACATCAATTATTTCCAATTCACTCCAATGTCTAATCAGTTTCTTTAAACAATAATATTCATTCTTAATTAGTCCACAAAAAAGTGTTTTTACAAACAACACAAAACCAACCTTCATATATGAAATTTCTAAATTTTTACAAACACAGATTTTTAATCCCACTAACACATACATAATTTACAACACTAGAGCACTGAATGGTTCAACGTCAAAATCAAGCCACAATACTAGAACACTGAAAACTAAACTATACATACAATTAAAGTGATAGGAGTTTTAAAGCAAAGCAAATCCAACACAATTACATTAAAAACATAATTAATTTTAAACAGTGGAAAGTCTAACTTCTTCAATTACTCCTCTTCATCTTCAATACAATCTGCTCCTCTAATATCTCCAATAGACTGGTAATGTACGTACAAATTGTCGAATGGTCGGTACGAGAATTGATCAGTCGAATTTTCATCGATCCATTCATTCTTCTTAAACATCTGCATCAAAGCTACTTTAATCCGTCCCGTATGATCAAAGTGTTCCTTCATCCTCCAATCTAAGTGATAAAAAAAAGGTAAGTAAGATTTCCTATCGCATTTATGATATTATGAAGTTCTCTTTCTGTCTTCTTTATTTTCTTCTCCAAAACTCGTGAACTTCCAACTGTACAGGGCATTAAGGGAGTCGAAGCATGTGATGATTTATCCAAGATAATGTCCAACGCTTCATTTCCATTCCCAATATAGTTTGCACCAATAGGATTCATGGGCTCCCAGGGTAATAATACTTTCCTCAATTTGCAAACTTGGATTACTCAATCCATGTTTGACAAAACCTCTCTCTTTGATAAGTCTTCTTTGTGATGACTTTGTCATATAATTTCTGCACGTCAAAACTGATGAACTTTCTTTGATTGAAAATTTCATATCTTGAAGTGTTTCTGGAATTGGAAGCCATGGATTTTGAAATTTGGAAGTATCTTGTGCTCTAAAATGGTTTCCATGCCTTTAAAAAGACCTTTAGGCAGTTATTTTGAAGCAAAATCCTGCCAAAGTCCGCCAAAAGCTCCTTGAACATCCGAAACCGTACTGGGCGTTGTCGGCGCCCTCGATGGCGTCGTCAACGCTATGGCTCTATAAAAGGGCGTCATCGGTGCCAAAGCTAAAGTTGCGTTCGTTTCATCTTTGGTTCAATTCATTCCCAAATTTTTCGTCCAATACCAATATTTGTCTTGATTTATGATATATNTCAGTTTTAGGATCTTTAATAACAACAGTTCTATAATGATAGACTTTGATCACAATTAATGGTCTTAACCATCAAGATTTCAACTTTCTTGGAAATAATCTCAATTTAGTATTATATAATAGAACTTCTTGTCCAAGTTTAAATTTCCTTTTTATAATCCTCCGATCATGCAATATTTTCATTTTCTCTTTATAGATTTTTGCATTATTATATGCTTCATTTCTAATCTCTTTAAGTTCATTGTCTTGCAATAATCTTTTCTCACCAGCATCTTTTAGATTAAAATTGAATTCCTTAATAGCCCAAAATATTTTATGTTCCAACTCCACTGGTAAGTGACATGTTTTACCAAAAATAAGTCTATATGAGGATATTCTAATAGGAGTCTTATAGGCAGTTCTGTATGCCCATAATGCAGTATCTAATCTAGCAGACCAATCCAATTTATCAAGATTTACAAATTTTTCTAAAATTCGCTTTATTTTACAATTTGATATCTCTGCTAGATCGCTAGTTTGAGGATGATAAATAATAGAGAATTTATGCATAATATTATATTTTCTAATTAATTTCTCGATCCTCTTATTCTTAAAATGGGATCTTCCATCTGTAATAATTGGTCCCAGAAAGTATAGTTGTGTAAAATTTTTATAAGTTTGAGTCTGCTATGTAACAATGTCAAAAGCTTGATATAATATTTATGATTAAGAAATTTAAGCAATTAAGGTTGGGATTCTACGCAAGTATACGTATCATTATCAATTAATAAAGGACTTTCTATGTAAGCCCCGAATATCGATCCCACGAGGAAGGTTTAAATTTGAAATGATAAATTTACTAAAAAATTCAAATAAAGTAAAACAAAATTACTGTCACTAATTTCGAATGCTGAGATGTTATCAGTAACTACTAAACTACTAAACTATATTTATGTGATGAAAATTTCATATGTGAAAAAACATCTTTCTCACTACAATGATATTTTGGTAAAATGAGATGAGATAAATGGTTTTAATATATATTGTGCCAAATAGGAGTAGCTTTAATTCTCTACCCTGATACAGTATTATAGAAAATTATTGGCTAATCCCTAGTTTAATCTCTAAATCTGTGGCTAAGCTAGGAGGATACTGGCTCCCACTCCAGAACTCCCACTTCCCTTCACCTGAAGGCTAACTCTTACTTTAGTTTTTAAACACTAAGACCAAATTGAGGATTTTTGTCTGTCACCCTAAAATCTCTAATTCTACACCCAACAATGTATATTTCCCTATTTATTTGTACTTAATTTCATGAACGAAATACTCCTTCATGGAATCAAATGTGATCCTTACTCTGTTGTAGAACTCATGCTCCCTTTCCTGGATCATATGTTTCACAACACATTTTAACAATTCAATTGGCCAGATCGAAAAGTAAATTAAGTTCGNTTGTCACCCTAAAAACTGTAATTCTACACCCAACAATGTATATTTTCCTATTTATTTGTACTTAATTCCATGAACGAAATACTCCATGGAATCAAATGTGATCCTTACTATGTTGTAGAACTCATACTCCCTTTCCCGGATCATATGTTTCACAACACATTTTAACAATTCAATTGGCCAGATCGAAAAGTAATTTCGGAGTTGAAAAATCATCACAATTTATTTTACAATTTAATATTGGCACATTTATATTATCTTTGGAGTTGAAAAATAATCACAATTTATTTTATATTTTAATATTGGCACATCCATATTATCTCTTCATTTCTGGAGTTGAAAAA
This sequence comes from Phalaenopsis hybrid cultivar, assembly GCA_002079205.1. Lineage (NCBI taxonomy): Eukaryota > Viridiplantae > Streptophyta > Magnoliopsida > Asparagales > Orchidaceae > Phalaenopsis > Phalaenopsis hybrid cultivar. The sequence continues at coordinate 12,290 of JXCR01066001.1, forward strand.
TCATCACAATTTTTTTTATATTTTAATATTGGCACATCCATATTATCTCTTCATTTCACCATATCTCAGAGTCATCATAATTTATTTTATATTTTAATATTGACACATCCATATTATCTATTCATTTCACCATATCTCAGAGTAGGGAGAAAGATAAAGGAAACTACTCAGACTTCATGAGAAAGATACAACAAAACAAAAATTTCATATATAAAAGAAAGTTCATACAACACTAATAAACAAATAACACTTATCTAAAACTCTTTCTCAAAGAAAATCCCTTGTAACCTCTCCTAAGAAATGTAGGAAGAAGAAATCTCTCACTTTTCTCCTTCTCCAACACTCTCAGAGAAGAATTCACACTTAATCTCTCCATATAAACTCTAAATACTTCAAGAAAAAATTACTACTAGACTCCTAAATGATGGTGGAATGAAGATGGAAAAAGTGTATGGAGGCGAGGTGTGGGGAAAAAGGGCAAGGATGAATGAGGAGCCCCTTTTCTGATCAATTTTGCCCCCAAATAGAGCCTAGAGTCGGTTCTCGAATAGGTGCATCCAAAATCTCTTCAAAAACCTTCCAAATTCATCAAATCTTCTAGAAATAGGGTCTGAACTGACATTGGCGCCAGTGGTCCATAATTTAATTTGTTGCTCTATCAAACGACGCCGTCAGCGCTGAGTAAAATCCACCATCTATTCTGTAAGTCTGCGCCATTGGTGCTGCTCCTGGCGCCGTCGGCGCTGATTATTTTTTCAAAAACACCATTTTGACTCCAAATTTCATCATTTTTGTTTTAAGTCTTAAAAATCAACAATCTGCAAGAAAACATAAAAATACCTTCCATTAAAGTGCAATATCACCAAAAATGAGTATAAAATATGGGTCTAAAAATTTTTGGTGTATCAAAATCTCCCAAACTTACATGTTATATGTCCTCAAGTAACCCCTCTACTACATAAAAATATGACTTATGGTAAATAATTCAACTTTTAGATTTTTATATTTAAGTGTACTAAACATAACAACATAACTTAAGAAAAATTCAAAACAACTCCAGTTAATACTAAAGGTATAAGAATATTCAGCAATCAAGTCCAAGATTTCTAATTCTCTATTCTTTTCAAGAAAAATTGTAAATTGTCATATTAAAGTCACTTAAAATATCCATATGAAAAAGAACTTTATAAAACTTTACTAGTCAATAAGCTAATACTCAAATAAAAGTTTAGAAAATGTAGTCAAGTCTTCTTCCTTAAGTTGATTAAAATGAAGCCAATTTTTAATTAGACATCTCCTCAAGCTTCTTCCCACATCTCTACTCCTTTTTTTCTCTTTTTTTTTCTTTTCAGGATCATTTTCAATCATTTTTCTTTTCTTTTCTTTTTCTTTGTGATGATTACTATATCTGGATAACTTTTAATGATTTTGACCTTCACTATCCTCAGCTTAAGGTTGAAAATTTTTCGCATTCCTTCACCTAAAAATTTATATTAGCTTAAAGCTTTTATAAAGTTTAATTATTTTCTTTTTACATGAATCTCTAATATTTTTAATACTTCAAAAATATAAATTTCTTTACTTAAAATCGAAAAAATTAGTCTTATTCTCTCATACCAATTATCTTAATCTCTAAAATTAACCTTAATTATTGAAAATCTTTACTTAAATATACTATGTATTTAGAAACTTAAATATAGTTATCTAAAGTTAACCTCTAATATCAAATGTCATGTAAAATTTAAAAATTTTGAAAATATAGCTAAGTGAGGACAAATAAAATTAAGTTTCTTTCTATATAAAAGAATTTTTCTTTCCCTCCAAACTTAAATTTTTTAAAAAGATTTAGCATGAAGAATTGAAAAAAACAAAGGGTGAAAGAAAAAATTAAACACATAAAGAAAAGACTTACCTTTTGAATGTTCTAATTTTGAAACTTAATTTTGAAATATTGCAGGTGCTAATATGAAAAGCTACAAGACTTAAAACATTAAATTACACATAATACGTATAAATTTTTTTGAGAAAGAGTTAATTACAATACATTTAACAAAATACTAACTACTAACAACATAACTAAATTGAATTTCAAATAACAAACAATTTTACAATCTATACTTCACAACACAACAAAACAGAGTCTCACAATCTAACAATAAACAATCTCAACAATATAACAAAAACAAACAACAAAATAACAAAGTACAATCAAACATAAACTAAAAGAAAGATCACCAATCATCATCATCTTCTTCATCTACATCCAAATTCTATCGCTGATATGGAGTAAAAATAAGGTGAGTAGGAAACTGAATTGAATGATCACCCTTCATGTATCTCACCATTGCATCATCATAAGCAACATCATATTCAAATTTTTGTCGTATCAAATCATCAGTGTGAGCATTTCTGGCATCCATGTTTTGCATTCTATGATCTATTCTCAAGATATCTCCCTGCTGGATCATCATTTGTTCCAATAGTTCTCGAAGAGAAGGGTCACTAGAAGTAGGGGTCCTCGAAGTAGAATGAATATCTCTGGTCTTACTGCCAGACCTCCATCCAACATGAGATTCATATGCCTTTATATTGGCAGGCCCAATAGGTTTTAAAGGCTCAATCCTCTCTTCTTCAGGTTTAAAATCAACTTCTGCTTGTTCACAGAGTGTGAAAATCAGGGCAGGGTATGCTAAACCACCAGTGGTCTCTCCCAAAGCAATAGATCTAATGTTTATATAAATAATATAGCCTACATTTATCCTCATCACCTATTGGATACGTAAGTTTAGGATGGCTCTATCTTTTGTAACCTCACTATAATGATTTGTCGGTATCATTCTTCCAGAAATAAAGTAGTGTCAGGCCTTAGATACTACACTTAACATAGAAAGAACAAAGTTTAACTTAACACAATTTTTCACCTTCTAGGTTCTTCTTCCATCAGTAAGAAAAGAAATAATATCATCCAAAGCCTCATTCATAGCAGAAATGATTTATGCTGGCAACTGTACACATCTTCCAACTGATAAAACTCATTAATTTTTCTTGGAGAAAACTCCCCAATTTTCCCACGAACAAAAATAAAATCATCAGAAGCCTCTATAAAATTTGTATAGAACTCCATCACTACACCAATAACAGCCTCAACAATAAAATAACAGAAATTTTCCCACTGTCGAGCATTGATTAATCGCTCGACTTCTCTCGAATTTTTAAAACCACAATCCAGAATTACTTTTTTATGTTCAGTAGATTATTGAATCAAGCACTAGCTCTGTAGCTGAAAAATTTTTATTTATCGTAATCTACTTTTCTTTTTTCTTTTGCTCGTTCTTGGGACCATGGTAAATCTATGAAAATTTTATAAAAATCTGAATAAATTCTCAAAATTTCAAAAATTACAATGTAAAATGCTTTAAACTTAAATTTACTAAGTAAGAGTTCTTCACCAAAGGATTTTCTCAAAATACTTCAAAAATTCCCAAAATTTTCTGATCTCGGTAATGTAAGATAAATCCTTAGTTAAAATCTAAAATTTTTAGTTCAAAGTGTAGCTCTTACTTAGAGAAGATGAAATCTGAAGTTCCTTTGCCTTAAAATCGCTTCAAATCCAAGCAAAATCAAGCTCTAAGTGTAAAAAATTGGAGATTTAAGGTGACTCCAAGGGTAAAAATGGATTTTTACGGTGCAAATCACAAATTTTAAGGAGTTTAGGCTGTTCTCGGATCGAGTGTGCCGTCGACGCCCATGCCAGCGTTCAATTAAATTACAACTTTTAAGCATAATTCAAATAAAGTTTCAAATACAGAAAAATATCCATAAATACTTTCATTCAACGTTCAATTAAATTACAAAAAATTGACATCATACATCTTTGAAATGTTGCAGGTGCGTTACATAGTCCAAAAGTCATTCTACGAAAAGCAAATATTCCATAACAGCTTTTAAATGTTGTTTTTTCTAGATCTTTTGGAGCAATCAGAATTTGATGATACCCGATATATCTATCTAGAAAGCAGTAATATTTTTGCCCAGCCAATCTATCCAACATTTGATCTATAAATGGTAAAGGAAATTGATCTTTCCTGGTGGCTATATTTAATTTTCTATAGTCCATACAAATTCGCCAGCCAGTAAATTGTCTTACTGAAATTAATTCATTTTTCTCATTTACTTCAACTGTCACTCATCCTTTCTTTGAAACACAGTGGATCGGACTTACCCAAGCACTGTCTGAAATAAGATATATAATTCCAGCATCTAACCATTTTAAGATTTCATTTTTAACAACTTCTTTCATAACTAGGTTTAATCTCCTCTGAGGATCAGCTTTAGGTTCATATTGTTCATCCAATATAATTCTGTGCATACAAATTGAAGG
>JXCR01066013.1:0-69118 GCA_002079205.1 Phalaenopsis hybrid cultivar
TTTTCCTTAAGCCTCAGGCTTTTTCTCCCTTTCTCATGAGAGGGTGGGGTTCTATTTATAGAGTTTTGGGTGCAATTATTGTATGAATATAAACCACTTTGATCAGATGATCCAGAGAGGTTTCCTCGATCGGATGACATTTGAGAGCTTTAACAATGTCAGAATTGATCGATCTTGGGCTTATTGGATTTGTCTTGTCAAGACACTCAAATCGGCTATAAACTCTCCAGATTCAACATCTTTTTGACCTTCCAAATGGTCTGAATAACTTTCAAAAGTGGTTTAATAGCTTGATTTAAGTTTGATCTAACTCAAATTTGACCAGCTTTGATATCATTGGGCAGTCTTGTCATGTCAGTTGGCTTAATTATAAATTTGCTGAAGTCGATGCTCTAGTTAACTTTGAATTTATTTAGTCAAAATATATCATTGATATCGGTGTCATGCCTCGAGATTCATGCCAGATGATGAAAATTTGTTGATGGTGTATCAACGCTTATAAGTGTTGAATCTATAAATTATATATGGGTCACATCATAAACCCTAAGATTTGGATGGATGAGAGGAATATAAAAAGAGAGAGAAGTTTAGTGCACAATAATGCAAGCTCTCAGATAGTGAGTTAAGTAAACATTTTTTGAAGAAATGACCCCTATTTATAGATCATAGGGTATTTAGTAAAGTTATTTAGTTGTCTCTATTTTAATAGGAACATTACAAGTATTTATTGCACAATTTCATATTTGTAACCGATTGTAGNAAATTATCTTTTTTGAACACACTTTGAGAATTAGAGTCGAGTGAATGAGAACACTAGGAGAGAGTGAGTAGAGTAAGTCTGGAATTTCTTGTCGCAAGAGTCCCGTCTCGGGGTCTCATTTACTTGTATTTTTATTCCCTATTTATGAGAATGTATTTTCAATTACAGAGAAGAAGAAACAGTTATGGAAACAACTCTTAATGTGAGTGAATCATTAATTTTTTATATGAATGTCATGTCATATTTGCATTACAATTTGAATTTCAATTATGACGATGATCTACACTGGCTTGACTTCGGTCGTCTGAGACGACCGACCAAGTGACTATTGTGCCCTTAGACGTACGTGTCTGTCGGTCGTGGTGTTTGGCCGCGTGATGGTCTCGTTCGTTGTGGATCGATTGGTCGGATGCTGTTGGGCTCTCCTACGTGCATCCTGGTTGGTCTGGACCGCAGGCTTGGTCGACCTGTAGAGTCTCTCACTGCGGGAGATTAGTCAAATTTTTCCTGTCGGGACGGTGGTAGGGTTGTTTGTCTGTTGTCTGTTTGGGCTATCTAATAACTTTGAGATTTGTGTTGGTATTTTTGGTCCACACATATTAGTTCCCATAGTTCTTCTGCTCTCATTGATTAGCGACTGCTGCAATAATGACAAAGAAATTATTAAACATTTGTTAGCATTAATTTTGTGAATTGATTGAACAGATGACTTCCCTTAGGATTCCGTCCCCCGAGTGCTTTATAAATGACATGAACCGAGCCTTATATCATTTGCCGTCAGATTTTTTCTTCCACTTGAGGTGCGTTATGGCTGACGGTACAAAACAGATTGTCCGGACCCTCAGAGGCTGGAGAAGGCGGGGTTTAAGATTACCTTTTTTGTAAAGAAGAAGAAAGTGGCAACAAGGGAAAAATAGGCGCGGCACGAATCTGACCTGGTTGACGTAGTCAACTCATCTGACGATGGCTGAAGAGGCCTCGTCGAGGGGCATTGGAGTCTAGTTTAGGCGCGAATGTTGAGGGCTATCAAGTTCTGTTGGTTGTGGTGTGTGGCAAGAAGTTGGAAGGGATGACTATCACGATTCTTCCTTAGTTGCTGCCACAGGAGAGTGCAGTCACCTCGGAGGAAGATGAGGCCTTTAAGACTCTCCTCCATGTAAAGATTTATGGATGAATTAGCCAGGTTGGAGGAAAGCTAAGATGGTGGGTTGTTCAAGGATGCTGCAACTACACCCCTACCGCGATGGTTGGCTTGCAGCTTGGAGATGAGAGGTTTTTGCCGCCATTGGGTCCGATAATTCATCAGCTGCTCAACCTCTCGTTCGTGGCAGATCTCCATCCGAGGGCACCAACGAAAAGAACTATCCTTAGAGATCATGGTGCAGTGAGTAGGCGAGACCATATCGTCGGCAGAGCCGATTGGCCCTTCCGAGGGAGTTGATGGGGGTTCGGTTCCGAATCTTGTGCAGGAGCTGTTCGCTCATCTGGATGCTAAAGTAGCGGCTCTGTGGACGGAACTTGTCGCTATTCATGGTGGGCTGACCGAGGTGTTGCGCAAGCTGGGGGCACTTTGCGAGTTGTCTGACCTCGTGAAGTTCAACCGGGAAGCTGATCAGGTGGATCAGATTAGGTTTGGTGGAGAGTTGGTTCTCTGACAGTTAAGGGTGCCTTCTGAGGTCTTGGAAGACCCTTTCATAAAACACTTCGTTTGAGGTATGTTCTAATGTTGTTCGCAATAAAACAACATTTTAATAAATTTTAAAAAGATGTTTGGTATAATACTTATCATTATGCGATGCTTCGTTTTACGTGCCCATCTTATAATTAGGAGGGGTCTTTTTTTTACTTTACACACTTTTAGCTCTTTCTTTTCCTTCGGTCTTCTTTTTTCCCCTCGTCCTTTGACTGTTCCCGCTTTTGTCTTTCAGAATGACCCCCAAATACTTGCCTACCCTGTTCGGCTCTGTTAAGAGCTCCGAACCTTCGTTGCTTACGGATAACAAGGTGATAGAGCTGCATGGAAGGTATATTTTTAATGATAGCATAGACCTTCAGAGGTTGCCCGGATCAACACGAGCGACATATTTTCTGGGAAAAGACCTAGTCTTCTATCGATACCAATTCAATATGGCCTGTTGTTGTCCCTGTGCAGGAGCTCTGTAGTGTCTTCAAACACTTACAAGATTATTCTGACACAAGTGATGCCGAACGACATAGCTGCGATCATGACTTCAATTCTTTTTTTTCAGCGGGAGAACCTCTCGTGGTTTATCGACCTTTTCAAATATTTTTTCTCGTTCAAGGTCGGAAGAACTATGCCATGTTTTTAGTGGACAAGGAACTCAATCTGGTAGGAGTGGAGAACAAAAGAAAGGATTGGAAGAAGTTCTTCATCAGTTCTTGTTCTGATGCTTGGGGAATCCGGACCAAGGCGTCAGCTAAATCGATGTCTCTCCTTGAGGGTATGACCATTGCTCTGGAGATGTTGACCGATCGTCGTCTCTCGGTTCCTCAATATACTGTCGAGGCGACGGTTACTCGTTTGTTGATAGTTAAGATGACGGAGGAGCAGTGACACGACTCAAACATCGTAGAGGTCTGAGCGAAGGCGATGAATAAAAAGTTGGTCGCCAAGAGTCAGAAGCATAAGCATCTCCCAGAATCAGGTAATCTTATAGGAGATGAGGACCCACTCCCTCACAACATGGCCTAGAGATACCTCATTTCTATGTCTGCTCATAGAATTGTTGTTCAAAATAAGGTGACCGGCAAGGTCACTATCATTGCCCAAAAATATGCTTCTCATTCTAGTGATGCAGGGGAAGGAGAGACGAGAGAGCTTCAGCTGTCGAGAGAATCTCGGATGCTACCTAAAGTTTGTTAAATGTACTCCGTCATTGTAGTCATGTATGGTAAACTATGGTCTTATTGAAGAATTTATAGGTCATAAATATTTGATCTATGCCGACAAGTATTATCATCAGAGTTTATGTTAGAACATTTTAACAAACTTGAACCTAATGTAGAGCAAAAATCAAAACTTAGTCTTAAAAGTAAATTTGAGTTCATATTTTGAAACTTTAAATAGAATTTGTGTCCCTAAACCATAAAATTAAAAAACTTCTACTCACTAAAGTCATCAGATCAATTAATTAATATAATATAATTATTAATCGATTCTCTACAAAAATTTTCCTTTGGATAAATAATCTATCGGTACTGATTTTCTTTAGGCTCTTGTTTATGTGGCTTAAACGTGCATAAAAGAACTTTTTTTATTGATGATAATTTTTATGAATGTACTCATTTATTTTTGGCAATATTTTTATAGTGTATTGATGTGCTAGAATAGAAGTATTTTGGCAATATTTTTATTTGCATCATGTTATATTGTGATATTAACCATTCATTTATATGATTTGTTGAACATATTCTCACGAAACTTGTTATTAGTATGAAGTTGTTAACATGAGCATGAGATATAATGTTCAAACTAAATGTTAAGGAAATGATTTATATGATCTCAAATGTTTTTTCTAATGAAATTTTGGGAAATTAATTGTTAGAAAAACATGGTCATGTAGTTCTATGCAATGCTTTGGGATCTGTGATGTACATATATGGATATGGGACACAGACATAGGCATGTAAATGATATGACACTTATACTAGACATTTTTATTATTGAATATATACGACACATTTACACTTTTCTACCTGACATTATAATATTATATTTTAAAATTAAAAATAGATATATAAATTAAATAAATATGAAATGAATTCATATAAAAAATATTTAATTGCTAAAAAAATAAGAAACATATTTTAATTTATTAAATACCTTAAACTTGATTGTAGAAAAAAAGTCACATCATATTATAGATTGTTAGCTTATAGTTGAAAAAACTGATCCTTTTGTTTAAAACTAATAAGCATTATAAAAATCATAAAAATTGGAATAGAATAATGAAAATAAATTGTGTTAAATAGCTATTAAGTTATTTTAAGTAATATTTTAAAATAAAAGAGAAGTGAGGCTAAAGTTATTTTATGCTATTTAAAGTTATAATTTATTGCCAATGATAGATGTGTCAAACATTGTGCATTTTTTTTTTCTTTTAATTGGTTCATACATATTTGGCGTGTCAGTGTGTCATAGATTGAATGAATGTATTTAGTCGAAAAATCCGATTTAACTTCTTATCCTGAACCATCAACTAAAACTTTAGATTCATATTTTTTTCAATCTTCTTTGAGTTTCATCTAACATTTCACTCACCCATTGCCTAAACAATCATGATGACCTTATTATTGATGTTATTATCTGATCTGAAGTATTGCCCACTATTGATAGTAGTTATTAAAAGTGTTTTGTGTGGTGGAGAGAGATAATTATGGGCGATGCGTCATGGATATTTTTGAAGAATATCTATGATCTCGGCCTGGATATGTTGGAAGTATTGATTCAACTTATATTCGAAGTAGAGTTGATGTAAATATTCAGAAGTCCTCACGGCTCGTGTGGCTTCCATGCCCTATGATTAGTTATTGAGGCTCCTATAGCATTTTTATGTTGTTGCTTTCTATTTTTGATGTTTTTTTTAATTGAGTTCTATAGCTTTTTTTTCTTGACCTAGTAATGTGGTATTGGTTTATGGGCTTTATATTCATCAACTAGCTTTTGCCCTATGACTCTTTATATGACCACTTTCTTATGGGTTATTACTTTGATCGAGCCTTCATTACTGTTCTTTTGCAATTCTTCTTCATGCGATCTGACCATGTCTTTAGTAATTCTGTCTTCTGCTGCTCTTTCATGATTGGATATTGTGGACTATGGTGATCTCTCCCTTAAGGATGATTATGTGGGGTTTGAACTTTGAATTTGTGATTAAAACTAAGAGTCCCAGATACACAAAAGAGTAACTAGGTTATGATTAAATTTCTATTTAGATGTGCTCTTTAATTTTTAGGTTTCGACTCCTTTATCATGTGATTGATTTGAATAGTTTTTTGGAGAGTTTATCACCTTATGCATGTGTATTTTGTTTTTTTTTTGGGTGAAAGCTTTCCTTTATTCAATGTTCTTCTATATTTTGTTATTGGTGCAATTGTGTTTATTCAAATTTGGTAATTAAGTGCATGGATTTCAATATTATTTTTTTGGCTTTTTTTAATCTATAATTTTTATCATTATTTTTAGTACATGAATGACTGTAATGAAAATGATTTCCATTTTGTGTTTTCATTGTCATCGTGATGGGAAGTAATTGAGTTTTGTAAATGGGAAGACAAGTCTATGGATGGCCAAGGATAGTTGCAATTCATTTTAGGACGTTCATCTTTGATTCTAAATGATTTAGATGAAGATAAATTAAGGAATTACGTCCCTGTTAGGCGACCTAGACCGCCGACCATATGGGCCCTATAGGAGCAATTTTTGGAAGCTATTGGAGGGAGTTTCTTATTTTAGTTTTATTTCTCTTTGATATTGTTTCTTATTAGGTTGTATGCCCTTTCTTTTATTGTTTGTTTTGTATCTGGTAAGTTATAATTGTCTTAATTATGTCTACCCAAGACATTCCCTATATAATAAGGGGAAATGTTGTAATTTGAATATGAGAGAATAAGAATATATTTCCTCCATCTTTCTTTCTGGTATTAAAGACAAGTCAAATTGTTTCTTTTGCATTGTCGGCCGTTTTAATTTTGGTTTTGAAAAATATATGAAAATATGAAAATAGTTTTGATATGAATATGATTTTTGGAAGTAACATTTTGATTTAAAAAAATAGGTGAGACAAAACGAGTCTCACAATTTGAATAGTTTTTGTAACTAAGCACGATACCATAAGTGATACACTTATCCCAAAGAATAAACATATCTTGTCGTAGACTCAATCACCTAAACTAAAGAATTTATGACATTCGTTTGGTCTGCGAAATATTTTATATGAGGCCAACAAGTTTCCCTACCTAATATAAAGATTATATCGAATTTATTTTACCTGGGTTCCAAGTTCCCTATAGAGATAAATCCCTATAGTTAATTACATCTTAAATGACTCAGGTCACTTAAGAAAACTCTCGATTAAGATCAGTGGTTTTTCCTTCAAGATTTTAAAGTTTAGGTTTCCAAGATTGAACATGAGAAAATTAAATGGGAGTGGCTCGAACAGGAATAATTATTTTAAGGAATTCAAGGAGCAAATAGTAGGGGATATCACGGATCCAGGGAAACCCCCGGTGACGTCCCAACTATCCTAATGTTTGGCTTTATATCTTTGAAATGATGTTGTTTAATATTTAATCCTGTAATTTATTTAGAATTTAGGACTTATATTTGTATGATTTCTGATCGTGCAAATAACCTAAAAAGATAAGAGGATTTACACCGTACCATGCGGTAACCTCGGAATCCTAAGATGTTAGGACTTATAATTACACAACAGGGTTGTGCAAAAGCCTAAAAGTGATATGTGAGGGTTTACGTTGCGCTAGGCAAACCACCTCGAACTCATATGGGTTGTTAAACTAAAGAAAGTGATCGATGATGTGAAGGTGCTTTGATTTTGTAGATTCATCTTGAAGTTGCTTCTCGTGATGCTGCCCACGATGTTCACTCCAAGCTCCTCGCTGTAGCATCTCCAGGTTTGTTGTTAATCCTATATATAACCGTTAGGTTCTCCTATACTAAGATATAGTGTGTATCAAAACAAATAAAACATGTGACATAAAAGAAGAAAAAAATAATATAACGTGTTAGGAAAATAGTATGACAGACTAGGAGAATAATATACATGTCAGGAAAACAATATTAGATGCTAAGAAAATAGTATAATAGACCAGGAGAACAATATAACATGCTGTTATAAAATGCTGTAATGTAAATTAAACCTGTATATTTGAGAGTTATGCTGCTTCTTTAAGCCAACTAATATTAACTGTATAAGCAAAAGAAATATTGCCCGGAAAACTCGAGAAAATCGACAAATAATCCCCGACGGAAAATTCAAGAAAATTGACGAATTACAATCCAAATAAAACTATCAAAAACCTTGGGAAAATCCAGGAGAAAAGACCACGAGTGCTTTGTCCAAAAATTTTAAGAGAAACATATGGTAAAATCTGAAAAGAGGGGACCGCAAGCACTCGGGTCGGGGCTAGGCTCAAATATATATTTGTACTCGAGGGTTGTGGAAGGCTACTCGGTCTCCCGGATGTAAAAAGCCCGCCACTCCACTGGAAGAATATCCTACTGAACCCAACTTACAAGGGTACTCCTTAGCCCATGATCGGTAATCAACAAATGGACAACCCAAATATAACATATTTTAAAATTTAAGTTTTAACATGCACATGCATTTCAGGCATACAAAAGGAAAGTTGTATTTAATTTTGTAATGAAAATATTTTTATAAATATTATATCTATTCTTATCAATTTGTTTTATCAATTTTAAAATGGTCTAGTTGTCCACAAGTCGATCATTTCATCGGGCTTAAGATTACTAACAACCTAAGAAGGTACGTGTCTCCCTGTAGTCTTATGTCGGTGAATGATACTTTCATCTTACAGTTCATCAGGTTCCAGGATTGAGTCCTGATGTTGTAAGATGAGATATCATTCTGCTCTACCACCGGCGTGCCTTTGTCATCATCACCTTACGCCCCAAAACAAAACCGACCTACTTGCGACCTTGCTCGATGGTTTCACATATAACAAAAATCTATACATGAGCATTTATGTATCAGACATAAGCATAGAAAACCGAACCAAGAAGCAAGGGAAAAAAATGAGGATGAGAGAGAGGAGGAATTGATTCACCCAAAAGATCGAAAGACAAAAATGGTGAAACAATCCTCAAAAAAGAGCCCAAAATCCTTGAATCATTCCTAGAAGGATATCATTTTCTCACATTTCATGGATCAACCCAAGAAGGGTATTCTTTCCAAATGGCAATTTTATGAATTTCCAAACCCTTCATGTATTCAATTTACATCGATCTTTTGTTTCCTCCAAATGAAATTTGTACAAGCCCTTTATATTTCACAAAAGAAGGAACATTAACCAATAGAAGAAATAACTCTCTAATCTTCCAGAAAATCACACCAATGTCAAAATAATTTAATTCCATCATTCATCAAAACTTTACAATGAGATATACATCCAACATTACATAAAAGAAACCAAATATATGCTCTCGGGTAAGACCTATAAAAGGGACAAAAATGATCGCAAAAGCCACCACCAAACAGCCTAGAGTAGCTCACGGGTAAGGCCAGGAGGGAGGCAGCAAAAAAAGAGAAAATACGAGCCTGAACCATGTCACAACACCAAAGAAATGCTGCAGCAAGGCTCACGGGTTAAGGGGAGCAAGAGGAAAGCCATCACAGCATAGACCTACGAGTAGGGGCCAAGAAGAAAACCCCTAAAGACAACATAGATCCACGGGTAAGGGCTAGGAAGAAAACCCCAAAGGTAGCAACGCCCAGTAACTTTTAAGGCCAAAGCAGGAAAAAGAAACCACCATAAATACTACCATTGCATTGCATTTGACATACATAAGAGAGTGAATGGACAAACTATCTTAAACCACTAGGACCGAACCCACCTTCATGACAATGCTCAAACTAAACATTCCCGAATAGAGATAGGTATTGAAATTCATGAATTTTAGGATGACAAACTTGATTATAAATAACATTACAGAGGAGCGCTATTTAGATATCTTCCACATAAATTGAACCCAATTAAAAGGGGCAACCCAGACAATTACTTACGCACGATGAACTCAGCAAAAGAAATGGAACATGGAGCTGCAAAAGCACACCCAAGCCCAAGTAGTAAGGATAAGGTATCAGTCCAGCATAGGTATACCCGAATCCAACAAAACAACGAGACCAAAAATCCAGAATAAATACATTTGATTCCAGCAAAAAGGACAAGACCAAAATCCAGAACAGGTGCATTTGGTCTCGGGCAAGGAGCCAGAGAAACAAAGCCAAGCCCTAGCAAACCGAGCTCCATCTGTGAATAACAAGAACATAACCAAGTACCATCAAGGAACATAAAAAAACTTTTCCAACATTTAAACTTATTTTAAAAGAGCTAAAACTGAACCTATTAAGGAACAAGAAAACAAAGCCGAGCCCCAGAAAGGGGCTTTAATCAAAACTGATCCCCAACAAGGGGCAGGAGTTCAAGATTGAGGCCCAGTAAGAGACTATAATTAAAACCGAGCTCCAACAGAGAATAACAAAGCAAAACTGAACATCAACAGAGAACAAGCACCAAAAACCGAGCCTCAGCAAGGGCCATAATCGAAATAGAACTCCCGCAAGAAGCAACAAAACGAAACTGAGCTTCAGCAGAGAGCAACAAAACAAAATTGAACATCAACAGAGAGCTGGAACCCAAAACCGAGCCCCAGCAAATGGAGAGTACAAAACATATTCAACCCAATATTTTTCCCAAAAGAGTCGAAGCCAAATTTCCACTTAATAGAAACACATTTCCGACATAAACTCTAATCCAAAGGAGCTAAAACTGCTCCTAAGTTTTATGGAAAATTGAAGATACTTCCAGCATGCATTCAAATGAGCATGTATCATTTTAGAACATATAGCCATAGCTTCTCAAACGATTCAGGCAACAAATAAACATGCACAACACTTCTTTTCCTAAAAAAATATTATTATTTTTTTTGACAATGAATTGATTCAGTAAAGAGAAAAGAAAAGCCTAATCTTTTAGCAGATAAANACAGCAAATAAACATGCACAACACTTCTTTTCCTAAAAAAATTATTATTATTTTTTTTGACAATGAATTGATTCAGTAAAGAGAAAAGAAAAGCCTAATCTTTTAGCAGATAAACATAGAAAGAATAGAAGTATAGGAAAAGACTTGCATATGAAATGATTCAAAACATGCTTCCCTAAGCTACTAATCCAACTAGCATAAAAAAATAAATCCCAAATCAGCCTCTACAGAGACATTCAACGCTTGTTATCATGAGTCACTAGACAAGACAAAATCAAAGCTTTATGCATGCATTTTTCCTTATTTTAACATTTTTAACAACATTTTTCGAGCAAGGCAACAAAACAGAGGAGAAGAAGAAGAATACCTCTTTAGTGCAGATTTAAAATAAAATTGAAAGATAATCCAGGAAAACCACTCCAAGAGAAATATTTCTCCTAAAGATTTCAAGAAATGACAACTACAAATGCTCCACGCCACAAGCACCCGAAAAATATAACTTAGAGAGGATTTTCGGCCAAGTAAACAGCTCTCCACGAACATTCCACACCCCAAGCGCACGAAAATCAGATTTTGAGAAGATTTTAGAAGAGTTTTCTTCCCTAAAAGCCTCCCNGAACAGAGGAGAAGAAGAAGAATACCTCTTTAGTGCAAATTTAAAATAAAATTGAAAGATAATCCAGGAAAACCACTCCAAGAGAAATATTTCTTCTAAAGATTTCAAGAAACGACAACTACAAATGCTCCACGCCACAAGCACCCGAAAAATATAACTTAGAGAGGATTTTTGGCCAAGTAAACAGCTCTCCACGAACACTCCACACCCCAAGCGCACGAAAATCAGATTTTGAGAAGATTTTAGAAGAGTTTTTTTCCCTAAAAGCCTCCTATAACAAATCACAATCTCTTATTTCTCTTTTATAGATAGAGAAGAGAGGGGGGAACAACCATCTACCACCGCCTCACTGCCGAATAGAACAACAGGGATTGAAACGTCACAATAAAGAAGGAGAAGTAAAAGCCTAGAGAAGGAGAAGGTTCGGCCAGGTGGAACTTCGTAGTTGGAGGGTCACTCGGTCGAGCGGAGCTCGAAGAGACGAGCATCGAGCGCAATTGGCAGCAGAGAAATGTCGTGTGGATTAGCTAGGGCACGCGAGAGAGCGTCGCGGGATCGAACCCTAAGATGGCTCGAATGAGGGTTTAAGCGTGCGGGTGAAAACCTAAATAGGGTTTAGGTTTTAATTAAGTTACAATTAAGAGGTAAAATTTGTAAAAAGTATTTAATATTTTGAAAAATAAAAATTGAATTTGTGTTTTATTCGTGAGTCGAAACATAACAAAAATTGATATCATTTTTTGGGTAATTCTGACGTTCTGGACGCGCTGACGCGGTACGTTTCGTCTTTTGAGGTCGTTTGGAGAAGTTTGCATTTTCATCCATCCTTTAAGCTCAATTGAAGTCATATCTCGTGTGACTTAGTGAATTTTGTGCATTTGGTGTGTGTGTGTGACGATAAAGTCGTGAGGTTTTCTTAGGGCTTGAGGTCCTATTGGGAACTTCTCCTTGAGTCTCCACACAATGACCCTTAACCGCTCGTCCATAAGACTATAGTTTTGAGACCATAAATGCTAGACATCACAGGAAAATAGGAAGTGTTTTGGAATTTCTAAGGGGACAGGTTTCAAAGCTGGTTTTCTAAGATAGTCAATAGGAAACTCCTAGAGCAAGATCCTAGGTTTTAGGAAGAAGAAGAAAAGACCTCACAAAAATGAGGTCAATACAGCGTCGACGTCACCGTCGCCGACCAACACCATTCCTCCTCCTGTCGGTCAGCCGTTCCTTCCACTTTTTCTGCTTTTCTGCCTCGTTTCAGGTCGGCCAAGCTTGTCCCGTCGCCGGTTCCCCTCGACGGCGTGATTTCCCCTCGCCGAAACTCCTCCCTAGCCGAGTAGCACCTCCAATCGAGCTTCCTCGTCGGAACCTCCGACCACTACCGCCGTCTACTTCCTTTTTCTTTTAGTCGGTCAACCTTGCTGGATTTTCGTCATCCTACAGAATTTTGCCTCGTCGGCGTTGTGTTTTCGCTCTTTTTTGGGGTTTCTTTCCACATTTCATTCACTTTCGGCGCTCGCCACCGACAAGTTAACATCCGCCACCTCACCGCCTCGCTTTTCCGGCGACCATACACTTCGCCGGGCCACCACGACATTGCTAAACAACAAGCATAGACATCATTTGAGAGGATAAAAGGGATTTCTACCTCACGTGCCAGCTCCCGCGAGACTTCTTTAGGCTTTGTGTAAATCACGCGACAGTATAACACTTCTTCCCCTTCACATTTTACTTCCTAGTCGGCCTAAGGTTGGTGTGATAGACGTGTGGATTCGATCGCCCACACGAAGTATATGCGCCGACATAAGTCGGCGCGGTGGCGCGCCTATGTGATAGATCGCTTGTTTTACTAGAGGTGACCTATAAGATTGAATTCTCCTTGCGCAACTAATTCTCCTATGATAGCCGAGTGAATCCTATTTGACTATTTGCCCTAGCACAAAAATCCTAGAGGTTGGACCTCCCTTCGCTCTCATTTGCTTTAGTTGTCCCGATCTTTTAGAAAGATCGAAAAGTAGATCTTTGCAAAATGAAAAAATGCGAGTCATTAGCTCATTTTGTAAAGCTTGAAGACATCGTGAAATCGGGAAGAGCGTTGTCGCTAGTCCATTTCATGATGAGATGGAAAATTTCCCCATTGGAGATCAAGGGAGAAGTTCCCCACTTGCCTCACCAAAGCAAACACGACAATCGCTATCTTTTTATATATTGACCCTAGGTTCCCCGGTAAGGTTGTTAGCACGGGAATGACTCCCTATTACGATGTATGTTTGCATGTTGCACTTTGCATGTTGCATTTTGCATGTCACATAGCACGTCACTTCACTCTGACCGGCCGCCCCAGCCTGGCGAGCACGTCACTTCGCTCCATCCGGCCGCCCCGACCCGGCGAGCACTTCACTTTGCTCTGTCTGGTCGCCCGACCCGGCGAGNAATCACCAGTCAGTGATGTATCACCATAATCTCGATGGCAGATCTTCTTTGGAAAATGGGCATTTGATGGACGATTGGACAAATATGGGTTGTCCTTTGACCATCTTTATAAAAAATTCCATAATCTGCTAAGAGAACTGATTATAAATGGTCGTCCCTTGGATCAGGTGCATCCTTTATCTTTCGTTTGGCTGACCCATGGTTCTAATAGAAGTAAACAATGCTTAGGACTCCATCTTTTGATAATCCTGATACAATACTTGGGTATCTATTAGTGAGATCCGTTGAGTTCCCTTAAGATAGTTTCATCATATTTTTGATGTACATAAAGTTATTTATTTTAATAGAACTATTAATTTTAGTTAAAATAAATTTAAAATGCTTATTTTCTAAAGCAATTTTTAAATAAAATTATATAAGAAAGAAAAAAATTAAAAACTCAGCCCTAAATTGAAATTGGCTCCATATATTAATCGCATCACTATCCACATATATATATATTATCTCACCAGCGCTGTTGAAATCTGTTAAGCGCGATTTTTTTTTTCAATCGCTGGTCTAAACGACAAATAACGATCGTGGAACAGCTTTTAAATCCCACTCGATACTTAGCTCTGTGGGGCCAGGCCTTCGGTCAAATACATTGGTGGGCGGTGTTCTGCCCGTACGCTTCTCGGCCCTCGCTAGGGTACAGAAAGCACGTCTCGGCGAGAAATTCAGAGAGGCTGAGGCCAGGGGTGCCGCTTGGTGCCTGCGGGGGAGAGTAGTTGGAGCGGGAGATACAATATCTTGCCGAGCATCGTCCGCATCCGTAGTTTTGTAATTATTGTTTTGCTTCTTCCCCTTTCTGCTTAGCTTCTGTGATTCGCCGTGAGTTTGTAACAAAAGTTTGTAGGGAGAAAGGGAGAGGGGGGTGAGTGAAGAGGACGATGAAGGACGTGGTGTTGCACGTGTACGATGTGACGAACAGCGGATCAGAGAAGACTAACAANTTCATTATTGTTTTGCTTCTTCCCCTTTCTGCTTATCTTCAGTGATTCGCCGTGAGTTTGTACAAAAGTTTGTAGGGAGAAAGGGAGAGGGGGGTGAGGGAAGAGGACGATGAAGGACGTGGTGTTGCACGTGTACGATGTGACGAACAGCGGATCAGAGAAGACTAACAATACCATTCTCCAGATCAATAGGATCTTCAAAGACCGCATCGGCCTCGGCGGCATCTTCCACAGCGCCATTCAGGTCATCATGCTGACCCCTAAGGCCATAACCTTATAACTTCACTTCATTTCATTTGTTTTGTTTGGAATACAAAGTTTTGTCCTCTAGCGTTTTTCTGATCCCCGCTTGAGATGATCTGTTTCCGTTCTTGGAATTGCTACTGCTATTTGCTCTTTATCTTTTTTTTTTATTGAATTGTTTATAGATCTTGTGTGGGNGTTTCACTTCATTTCATTTGTTTTGTTTGGAATACAAAGTTTTTTCCTCTTGCGTTTTTCTGATCCCCGCTTGAGATGATCTGTTTCCATTCTTGGAATTGCTACTGCTATTTGCTCTTTATCTTTTTTTTTTTTATTGAATTGTTTATAGATCTTGTGTGGGAACTGAAAGCAGAGCTCATTCTTTGGTAGTTGTGAAGAATCTTGAGCATGCCAGTGTTCCATTGTCCATTTTTTCAAGATTAACTTTCTAAATTTGATGCAACTAAGATTTTACATTGGAAAGTGTTGATAAGAGGGATCAAATATTTTAGTGACTGTAATATCCCGAAATTTCTTTTACGAACACACTTTGAGAATTAGAGTCGAGTGAATGAGAAAACTAGGAGAGAGTGAGTAGAGTAAGTCTGGAATTTCTTGTCGCAAGAGTCCCGTCTTGGGGTCTCATTTAGTTGTATTTTTGTTCCCTATTTATGAGAATGTATTTTTTACAATTACGGAGAAGAAGAAACAGTTATGGAAATCACTCTTAATGTGATTGAAGCATTAATTTTTTATATGACGTCATGTCATATTTGCATTATAATTTGAATTTCAATTATGACGATGATCTACACTGGCTTGACCAGACGCCCGACCAAGTGACTATTGTGCCCTTAGACGTACGTGTCTATCGGTTGTGGTGTTTGGCCGCGTGATGGTCTCGTTCGTTGTGGATCGATTGGTCTGATGCGGTTGGGCTCTCCTACGTGCATCCTAGTTGGTCTAGACCGCAGGCTTGGTCGACCTGTAGAGTCTCTCACTGCGGGAGATTAGTCGAATTTTTCCTGTCGGGACGGTGGTAGGGTTGTTTGCCTGTTCTTTGTTTGGGCCATCTAATAACTTTGAGATTTGTGTTGGTATTTTTGGTCTACACATATTAGTTCCCCTAGTTCTCTTGCTCTCATTGATTAACGACTGCTACAATAATGTCAGAGAAATTATTAAACATTTGTTAGCATAAATTTTGTGAATTGATTGAACAGATGACTTCCCTTAGGATTCCGTCCCCCGAGTGCTTTATAAATGACATGAACCGAGCCTTATATCATTTGCCGTCAGATTTTTCTTCCACTTGAGGTGCGTTATGGCTTACGATACAAAATGGATTGTCCAGACCCTCAGAGGCTGGAGAAGGCGGGGTTTCAGATTACTTTTTTTTAAAGAAGAAGAAAGTGACAAAAAAGGAAAAATAGGCGCGACCCGAATCTGACCAGGTCGACGTAGTCAACTCATCTGACGATGTCGAAAATCCATTGCTGAAGAGGCCTCGTCGAGGGGATTTGGAGTCTGGTCTAGGCGCGAATGTTGAGGGCTAAGAGGTTCTTTTGGTTGTGTTGTGTGGCAAGAAGTTGGAAGGGATGACTATCACGATTCTTCCTTAGTTGCTGCCTCAGGAGAGTGCGGTCGCCTCGGCGCCGGAGGAAGATGAGGCCTTTAAGACTCTCCTCTATGTAAAGATTTATGGATGAATTAGCCAGGTTAGAGGAACGCTAGGATGGTGGGTTGTTCATGGTTGCTGCAAGTCCGCCCCTGCCACGGTGGTTGGTTTGCAGCTTGGAGATGAGAGGTTTTTGCCGCCATTGGCTCCGATAATCCATCAGCTGCTCAACCTCTCGTTTGTGGCAGATCTCCATTTGAGGGCACCAGCGAAAAGAATTATCCCTGGAGATCATGGTGTAGTGAGCAGGCGAGACCATACCGTCGGCAGAGCCAATTGGCCCTTCCGAGGGAGTTGCTGGGGGTTTGGTTCCGAATCTTGTGCAGGAGCTATTCGCTCACCTGGATGCTGAAGTAGCGGCTCTGTGGACGGAACTTGTCGCTATTCATGGTGGGCTGACCGAGGTGTTGCGCAAGCTGGGGACACTTTGCGAGTTGTCTGACCTGGTGAAGTTCAATCGGGAAGCTGATCATGTGGATTAGATTAGGTTTGGTGGAGAGTTGGTTCTCTGACAGTTAAGGGTGCATGTTCCTTCTGAGGTCTTGGAAGACACTTTCATAAAACACTTCGTTTGAGGTCTGCTCTAATGTTGTTCGCAATAAAACAACATTTTAATAAATTTTTGAAAGATGTTTGGTATAATACTTATCATTATGTGATGCTTCATTTTACGTGCCCATCTTATAATTAGGAGGGGTTGTTTTTTTTTACTTTACACACTTTTAGCTCTTTCTTTTCTTCGGTCTTCTTTTTTTCCCTCGTCTTTTGACTGATCCCGCTTTTGTCTTTCAGAATGGCCCCTATATACTTGCCTACCCTGTTCGGCTATGTTAAGAGCCCCGAACCTTCGTTGCTTACGGATAACAAGGTGATAGAGTTGCATGGAAGGTATATTTTTAATGATAGCATAGAACTTTAGAAGTTGCCTGGATCAACACGAGCGACATATTTTCTGGGAAAAGACCTAGTCTTCTATCGATACCAATTCAATATGACCTGTTGTTGTACTTGTGCCAGGAGCTCCGGAGTGTCTTCAACACTTAGATTATTCTGACACAAGTGATGCCGAACGACATAGCCACGATCATGACTTCAATTCTTTTTTTTCGGCGGGAGAACCTCTCGTGGTTGATCGACCTTTTCAAATATTTTTTTTCGTTCAAGGTCGGAAGAACTATGCCATGGTTTTAGCGGACAAGGAACTCAATCTGGTAGGAGTGGAGAAAAAAGAAAGGATTGGAAAAAGTTCTTAATCAGTTCTTGTTCTGATGCTTGGGGAATCCAGACCAAGCCGTCAGCTAAATCGATGTCTCTCCTTGAGGGTATGACCATTGCTCTGGAGATGCTGACCAATCGTCGTCTCTCGGTTCCTCAATATACTGCCGAGGCGACGGTTACTCGTTTTGTTGACAGTTAAGATGATGGAGGAGCAGTGACACGACTCAAACATCGTAGAGGTCCGAGCGAAGGCGATGAATAAAAAGTTGGTCTCCAAGAGTCAGAAGCATAAGCATCTCCTAGAATCAGGTAATCTTATAGGAGATGAGGACCCACTCCCTCACAACATGGCCTAGAGATACCTCATTTCTACGCCTGCTCATAGCATTGCTGTTCAAAATAAAGTGACCGACAAGGTCACTATCATTGCCCAAAAATATGTTTCTCATTCTAGTGATGCAGGGGAAGGAGAGACGAGAGAGCTTCAGCTTTCGAGAGAATCTCGGATGAGGCCACTACCTAAAGTTTGTTAAATGTACTCCGTCATTGTAGTCATGTATGGTAAACTAAGGTCTTATTGAAGAATTTATAGGTCATAAATATTTGATCTATGTCGACAAGTATTATCATCAGAGTTTATGTTAGAACATTTTAACAAAATTGAACCTAATGTAGAGCAAAAATCAAAACTTAGTCTTAAAAGTAAATTTGAGTTCATGTTTTGAAACTTTAAATAGAATTTGTGTCCCTAAACCGTAAAATTAAATAACTTCTACTCACTAAAGTCATCAGATCAATTAATTAATATAATATAATTATTAATCGATTCTCTACAAAAATTTTCGTTTGGATAAATAATCTATCGGTACTGATTTTCTTTAGGTTCTTGTTTACGTGGCTTAAACGTGCATAAAAGAACTTTTTTTATTGATGATAATTTTTATGAATATACTCATTTATTTTTGGCAATATTTTTATAGTGTATTGATTTGCTAGAATAGAAGTATTTTGGCAATATTTTTATGTGCATCATGTTATATTGTGATATTAACCATTCATTTATATGATTTGTTGAACATATTCTCACGAAACTTGCTATTAGTATGAAGTTGTTAACATGAGCATGAGATATAAAGTTTAAACTAAATGTTAAGAAAATGATTTAAATGCATCTCAAATGTTTTTTCTAATGAAATTTTGGGAAATTAATTGTTAGAAAAACACGGTCCTGTAGTTCTATGCAATGCTTTGGGATCTGTGATGTACATATATGGATATGGGACACAAACATAGGCATGTAAATGATATGACACTTATACTAGACATTTTTATTATTGAATATATATAAATTAAATAAATATGAAATGAATTCATATAAAAAAATATTTAATTGCTAAAAAAATAAGAAACATATTTTAATTTATTAATTACCTTAAACTTGATTGAAGAAAAAAAGTCACATCATATTATAGATTGTTAGCTTATTGTTGAAAAAACTGATCCTTTTGTTTAAAACTAATAAGCATTATAAAATCATAAAAATTGGAATAGAATAATGAAAATAAATTGTGTTAAATAGCTATTAAGTTATTTTAAGTAATATTTTAAAATAAAAGAGAAGTGAGGCTAAAGTTATTTTATGCTATTTAAAGTTATAATTTATTGCCAAGGATGGATGTGTCAAACATTGTGCATTTTTTTTTTAAAGGGTTCATACATATTTGGCGTGTCAGTGTGTCATAGATTGAATGAATGTCTTTTAGTTGAAAAATCCGATTTAACTTATTATCCTGATCCATCAACTAAAACTTTAGATTCATATTTTTTCCAACCTTCTTTGGGTTTCATCTAACATTTCACTCACCCATTGCCTAAACAATCATGTTGACCTTATTATTGATGTTATTATCTGATTTGAAGTATTGCCCACTATTGATAGTAGTTATTAAAAGTATTTTGTGTGGTGGAGAGAGATAATTATGGGCGATGCGTCATGGATATTTTTGAAGAATATCTATGATCTCGGCCTAGATATGTTGGAAGTATTGATTCAACTTATCTTCGAAGTAAAGTTGATGTAAATGTTCAGAAGTCCTCACGGCTCGTGTGGCTTCCATCCCCTGTGATTAGTTATTGAGGCTCCTATAGCATTTTTATGTCGTTGCTTTCTATTTTTGATGTTTTTTTTTTTAATTGAGTTCTATAGCTTTTTTCTTGACCTAGTAATGTGGTATTGGTTTATGGGCTTTATATTCACCAACTAGCTTTTGCCCTATGACTCTTTATATGACCACTTTCTTATGGGTTATTACTTTGATCGAGCCTTCACTACTATTCTTTTGCAATCTGTCTTCTGCTGCTCTTTCATGATTGGATATTATGGATTATGGTCTTATGATCTTTCCCTTAAGGATGATTATGTGGGGTTTGAACTTTGAATTTGTGATTAAAACTAAGAGTCCCAGATACACAAAGAGTAACTAGGTTATGATTAAATTTCTATTTGGATGTGCTCTTTAATGGGGTTTGAACTTTGAATTTGTGATTAAAACTAAGAGTCCCAGATACACAAAAGAGTAACTAGGTTATGATTAAATTTCTATTTAGATGTGCTCTTTAATTTTTAGGTTTTGACTCCTTTATCATGTGATTGATTTGAATAGTTTTTTAGAGAGTTTATCATCTTATGCAAGTGTATTTTGGTTTTTTTTTGGGTGAAAGCTTTTCTTTATTCAATGTTCTTCTATATTTTATTATTGGTGCAATTGTGTTTATTCAAATTTGGTAATTAAGTGCATGGCTTTCAATATTATTTTTTTGGCTTTTTTTAATCTAGAATTTTTATCATTATTTTTATTACATGAATGACCGTAATGAAAATGATTTCCATTTTGTTTTTCATTGTCATCGTGATGGGAAGTAATTGAGTTTTGTTAAATGGGAAGACAAGTCTATGTATGGCCAAGGATAGTTGCAATTCATTTTAGGACGTTCATCTTTGATTCTAAATGATTTAGATGAAGATAAATTAAGGAATTACGTCCCTGTTAGGCGACCTAGACCGCTGACCATATGTGCCCCATAGGATCAATTTTTGGAAGTTATTGGAGGGAGTCTCTTATTTTAGTTTTATTCCTCTTTGATATTGTTTCTTATTATGTTGTATGTCCTTTCTTTTATTGTTTGTTTTGTATCTGGTAAGTTATAATTGTCTTAATTATGTCTACCCAAGACATTCCCTATATAATAAGGGGAAATGTTGTAATTTGAATATGAGAGAATAAGAATATATTTCCTCCATCTTTCTTTCTGGTATTAAAGACAAGTCAAATTGTTTCTTTTGCATTGTCGGCCGTTTTAATTTTGGTTTTGAAAATTATATGAAAATATGAAAATAGTTTTGATATGAATATGATTTTCGGAAGTAACATTTTGATTTAAAAAAATAGGTGAGACCAAATTAGTCTCACAATTTGAATAATTTAGGTGACTAAGCAAGATACCACAAGTAATACACTTGTCCCGAAGAATAAACATATCATTTGTAACACCTAAACTAAAGAATTTGTGACATTCGTTTGATCTGCGAAATATTTTATATGAGGCCAAAAAGTTCCCATACCTAATATAAATATTAGATAGAGTTTATTTTACCTGGGTTCCAAGTTCCCTATAGAGGTAAACTCTTATAGTTAATTACATCTTAAATGACTAAGGTCACTTAAGAAAACTCTCGATTAAGATCAGTGGTTTTGCCTTCAAGATTTCAAAGTTTAGGTTTCCAAGATTGGACATGGGAAAATCAAATGGGAGTGACTCGAACAAGAATAATTATTTTAAGGAATCCAAAAGAGCAAATAGTAGGGGATATCACGGATCCAGGGAAACATTCGGTGACGTCCCAATTATCCTAATGTTTGACTTTATATCTTTGAAATAATGTTGTTTAATGTTTAATCATACAATTTATTTAAAATTTAGGACTTATATTTGTACGATGTCTGATCGTGCAAATAACCTAAAAAGATATGAGGATTTACATCGTACTATGCGGTAACCTCGGAATCCTAAAGTGTTAGGATTTATAATTTCACAACAGGGTTGTGCAAAAGCCTAAAAGTGATATTTGAGGGTTTACGTTGCGCTAGACAAACCAGCTCGAACTCCTATGAGTTGTTATTTAAACCGAGCTCCATCAATGAACAACAAGAACATAACCAAGTACCATCAAGGAACAGAAAAAAACTTTTTCAACATTTAAACGTATTTTAAAAGAGCTAAAACTAAACCCATTAAGGAAAAGGAAAACAAAGCCGAGCCCCAGAGAACAGACACCCAAAACAGAAAGGGGCTTTAATCAAAACTGATCCCCAACAAGGGGCAGGAGTCCAAAACCGAACCCCAACAAGAGGCTATAATTAAAGCTGAGCTCCAACAGAGAATAACAAAGCAAAACTGAACATCAACAGAGAACAAACACCCAAAACCGAGCCCCAGCAAGGGCCATAATCAAAATAGAACTCCCGCTGGAAGCAACAAAACGAAACTGAGCTTCAACAGAGAGCAACAAAACAAAATTGAACCTCAGCAGAGAGCTGAAACCCAACACCGAGCCCCAGCAAATGGGGAGTACAAAACATATTCAACCCAATATTTATTCCAAAAGAGCCGAAACCAAAATTTCACTTAATAGAAACACATTTCCGGCATAAACTCTAATCCAAAGGAGCTAAAACTGCTCCTAAGTTTTATGGAAAATTGAAGATACTTCTAGCATGCATTCAAATGAGCAGGTATCATTTTAGAACATATAACCATAGCTTCTCAAACGATTCAGGCAGCAAATAAACATGCACAACACTTCTTTTCCTCAAAGATTATTATTATTTTTTTTGACAATGAACTGATTCAGTAAAGAGAAAAGAAAAGCCAAATCTCTTAGCAGATAGACACAGAAAGAATAGAAGTATATGAAAAGACTTGCATATGAAATGCTTCAAAACATGCTTCCCTAAGCTACTAATCCAACTAGCATTAAAAAATTAATCCCAAATCAGCCTCCACAGAGACATTCAACGCTTGTTATCATGAGTCACTAGGCAAGACAAAATCAGAGCTTTATGCATGCATTTTTCCTTATTTTAATATTTCCAGCAACATGTTTTAAGCAAGGCAACATAACAGAGAAGAGGAAGAAGAATACCTCTTTAGTGGAGATTTAAAATAAAATTGAAAGATAATTCCAGGAAAACCATTCAAAGAGAAATATTTCTCCTAAAAATTTCAAGAAACGACAACTACAAATGCTCCACGCCACAAGCACCCGGAAAATATAGCTTAGAGAGGGTTTTCGGCCAAGTAAACAGCTATCCACAAACACTCCACAGCCCAAGCACACGAAAATCAGATTTTGAGAATATTTTAGAAGAGTTTTCTTCCCTAAAAGCCTCCCACAGCAAAACACAATCTCTGATTTCTCTCCAAAAATTTTCAACAACCTAAAACAGAGTTTTATGAAACTCTTTTATAGATAGAGAAGAGGGGGAAACAACCATCTACCACCGCCTCACTGCCGAATAGAACAACAAGGATTGAAACGTCACAATAAAGAAGAAGTAAAAGCCTAGAGAAGGAGAAGAGCTGGCCAAGTGGAACTTCGTAGTTGGCGGGACACTCGGTCGATCAGAGCTCGAAGAGACTAGCATCGAGCGTAATTGGCGGCAGAGAAATGCCGCGTGGATCCATCGTGGAAGATAGGGCACGTGCGAGAGGGAGTGGGACGAGCCATGAGATCGAGCCTTAAGATGGCTTGAATGAAGGTTTAGACGTGCGGGTGAAAGGGTAAAATAGGGATTAGGGTTATATTTAGGTTATAATTAAGGGGTAAAATTTGTAAAAAATATTTAATATTTTGAAAAATAAAATTTGATTTGTGTTTTACTCGTGCGTCGAAACATAACAAAAATTGATATCATTTTTGGGTAATCCTGACGTTTCAGACGCGCTGACGTGGTCCGTTTTGCCGTTGGAGGTCGTTTTGACGAATTTATCGATTTGCGTGCAAATTTCCTAGTGTCGGAAATATGACAATATATGTGTCCTTTCCTACTAAAATTGATGTCCCAGACGCGTTGGCACAGTCCAATTTGTCATCGGAGGTCGTTTGGAGAAGTTTGCATTTTCACATATTCTTTAGGCTCGATTGAAGTCCTATCTCGTGCAATTTTGTGAATTTTGTGCATTTGGTGTGTGTGTGTGACAATAAAGTCGTGAGGAGGTTTTCCTAGGGCTTGTGGTCCTATTGGGAACTTCTCCTTGAGTATCCACATAATAGCCCTTAACCGCTTGTCCATAAGACGATGGTTTTGAGACCATAAAGGCTAGACATCACAGGAAAATATGAAGTGTTTTGGAATTTCTAAGGGGACAAGTTTCAATGCTGATTTTCTAAGATAGTCAATAGAAAACTCCTAGATCTAGATCCTAGGCTCTAGGAAGAAGAATGAAAGACCTCACAAAAATGAGGTCAACAAATAGACCCCCAATAGGCGCGTATTGGTGTTGACCGAAGTGATCAATATGATCAAACGAGCTATCTAAGTATACCATACTTAGAATGAATCGATCCAGAGTCAAAATCAAATTTGAGTTGAGACTTTCTACTAAGGGATTCCAGATTCAAAGACAAGAGAGTACTAAGACTTTTCAAAAGTTTCCGTCGGGGATGAAGGGATTCACCACATGTTTGCAATGTTTGATTGTTTTGCGAATGTCACCTGATTGAAGAGATTCGTTTTTTACGAAAAGAAGTATGGGGCTACCAACACGAGATTATGCCAATAGAGGACCACCAACAAGGGGTTTACGCCAGAAAGATACCACCACAATAAAAGGTTGATGCCAGAAAAGGGGGCCACCAACAAGGGGTTTACGCCAGAAAGGGAGCCACCAACAAGGGATTTACGCCAAAAAGGGCCACCAACAAGAGGTTTACGCCAGAAAGGGGGCCACCAACAAGTGGTTTATGCCAGAAAAGGGGCCACCAACAAGTGATTTACGCCAAAAAATATGCCAGAAAGGGGGCCACCAACAAGGGGTTTACGCCAAAAAGGGGCCACCAACAAGGAGTTTACGCCAGAAAGGGACCAACAACAAGGGGTTTACGCCAAAAAGGGATTTCAATATTAATTTAACTTATTATAATATATATACACACACACACACACACACACACACACACACATATTCTTTATTCAAACTTATTTATTTTAGAGGTTTTCTTTATTTTATTTTGCATTGTTCCCTATTCATTGCAGGACTAAATTAACCTTTAATTTTGACAGCCTTAAACCAATCACATCATATGGTAAAAGAAGATTTCATTGATTCTTCAAAATCTTGTATATCAAGATACAATATGATCGTAGCATGATCTTGATCGAAACAAAATGTAGACTTATAATGCCATATCCATCCTTCTGACCTCTTCGAGTTATGTAAAAACTAGCCCTTCCTCCAAAGGTATGTTTCGAAACAGAAGTCCCCCTCACATACGCTTAGAGGCGTGCCCGTCTCATAACTCTAAGGGTCGAAGTCCTTCAAGCTCTGGATCAGGATGATATCCAAACGACACTTTATTGTCATCCATTTTTCTGAAAGTAATTGATATTCTTCTTTACGGAAGTCCTGACACACAATACTTCGCCAAATCTGCTCTGTTCCCTTTGAGAACCAGGACTGAGCCAACAGGAAGAGGAATTTCCACTGATCCACAGAATTTAGCTGGACCAACCATCGGTATGTCTTTCCCGAAATTTATATTGCATTCGCTGATGAGAGACAGTGCAGAAGGGCCTTACGAAATCGTGGTTATCAATGTGAGGTGGTATACAATCTTCTTATTCATAAATATTAATTATGCAGCTGTTTGGTACACTATCTGCTGGCAAAATACACCATTCTACCATCCTTTTTATCATTCTTTTCATAAGCGGTGGTAATAAATCTACTTTATCATGTCGAATAATCCATGGGGGATTCCCCTCTTTGTCATGCGCATAATTATAGCAACATCTATATTGAATCGTGATCCTGCCCTTGCCCTTCATCCACTTTCGGGGCTTCGAATAAGTCTTTTTCCTCAACAGGCCTTCTCGGCTTCTTTCCTTGAGATCAAAAATGTATTTTACCATCCTTTTTTTGTTCATTTTCGGAAAAGACGTCAGTGTGCAACTCTAATCTTTCCAGTATATTGACATATCTGCCTCGTATTCTTTCAAAATATTCAAAATTCTGCTTTCGTACTTTCTGGAACATTGCCAGTTTTTCAGAAATTATCTGCAACCTCTTGGGCTGAACGTACTGCGGGTGTATGGTTCTATATCTGGATGTTCCTCACTTCTTTGAATTGCCGGGATTATGACACACTCCTCCCGAGGAGCATCATATTCCATGTATTCTTCTTGAAAACCAGCCAGAAAATATTCTGGCAAAGTAGTCTCCATAGCTGGACTTGGTTGAACCTGCCTTTCTGCTGCAGGGAACATCCTCAATTATTTGCTCAGGTATTTCTTCTTTATTTTGAGAGACCAGAACATGCTTCGAAGTTGCCTCCTCATCTTGTCTTTTTGCTAATTGTTCGAGTGCTCTGCTTTTCTTTCGACTGGCAATCCTGCTCTGGGAGCGAGTCAATGGTACTTTTCTCGGCAGATTTGCTTGAGTTTGATTTGCTGGAGCGCCAATTGTTCCTTTCTTAGCAAGTAGAGCGGCTACAAGTTCCCTTTCTGGCTAGCCTTCCCAACACTCTTTAATCCTTCCGAGCCAAGTCAACACCCTATCTGTTGATCCTTCCCAGTTCAGTCAGCCGACCTAGGGTCATTAACAAAATCCAATTTTGAGTCAAGTTGGGTTCAGCTCAAAAGCGGCTAAAAAAAGTTCGATCCAAATTTAGCTCGTAGTTCGGCTCGTTCATTTTGATCCGAACCAAAATTCTAATCAATTTTCGAGCGATTAATGATCTTCGAGCTGAATTCACTAAATTCACGACCCTGACAACACTGATTGTGTCAGTGATCCGATTTTGAGGCGAGTTGGGGTCAGCTCAAAATTGACTCGAAAAAAATTCGATCCAAAATTTTGGATCGTAGCTCTGCTCGTTTTTTTTTATCCGATCTCGATTTGAACCAAAATTCGAATCAATTTTCAAGCGATTAACAATCTTTGAGCTAAATTCACAGCCCAAGGCCAGCCTTCTGAAGGACTGCAACAAGCAGCGCAGCAGTGAAGTTCTCTCTTATCCAACCCTAAACGTGCATATGGTTTATTATAAAAGTACGGAATGAAGATGTCTTTCTACTTTGGAGGTTAGTTTTGAATTTGAGACCAAGAATTCTATCCAAATAGCCTCTGGACTCTCTACTTTTATTACAAATCATAAACTCAATGGTTATATCTTCTTTTAATGCTTCCATATACTTTTTAGGACATCATAAGAGATTTGGGAAGCAAATTGTGAGACTTATTCTAGTACTGAAAACACTGCATAATTGTTTTAGATTGAGCCAAAATTGCATGAGCTTTGACAAGAAGAGTTGAGTGTCATTCAATACTTCAACACACTATCAAAGTACTTGTTACATTTAGATATGTATGATACATGTGTAGAAGTGCCTTCAAGATGCTATGATGTATAAAACAATAGTAGAGAAGAAGAGGATGATTAAGTTCTTCTTGATTCTAAATAAGAACTTATATGAGTTCAGAGGAAGAAACATGGGCATGAAGCCTCTCCATACCACCAGGGAAATTTTTGCTAAAGTTAGAGGAGAAGAAAACAGGAAGAAGCTTACGATGGTAGGAAGTGTGGGTTCATCTAGCATCGAAAACTCCACTTTGTACACATACAACTCCCATTATTCAAAACCAAATAAGAATCATCCTTTGTGTGAACATTGCAAGAAACTTAAGGTTCTGCGTTTTTAAAACGCCACCACGCTGTTTGTTTTCTCCATCTTCTGTGCGTTTCGCGATACACTGGTTTTGTTTTGTAATAAACGCCGGCCGCTGGTTCGACCACATGACCATTGGAGGAATTTTCTTACCTCTCGTCCCTCCTGTTGCGCTTGCCCTCATCTCGTGCCTTAGGTGTCTCTTCGTTCCTCTCCTCTGCCCTCTTCCCATGGTTTCGTTCGCTAAACAAGGGCTCCCTCTCAGGCTTCTCTCTCTCATGCGTTTCTCTCAATTGTTGTTTTTCTCCTTTTTACGATCCGTGGTTGTGGTGCTCTGTAATTGATATCATTGCCTTTCTTGAGGTGATTTTCGATGGAATGAATTTTCTGTGCTTTTATTTGGCTTTTGCCTTTGCTGTGAGAAGTTTGCAGTGCTCTGTGAGTAATATCATGCTCTTTCTTATGGTAAATTTCTAAGGAATGACTTTTTTCTGTGATTTTTTTGGCTTTCTCCTTTTTTGTGCTCTCTCTCGATTGCTGCCTTTAGTTGGGTGTTGGACTTAAATGTGTGTACTGGTGGTTGGTGGTTGTTTCATGCTTGAGAGTGCTTTCTTTATATTGTTTCTTTGATAAATGGAATGTTTGATGAAGAAACTGGGAGATTAATTGGTTTTGAATGTTCTTTAGACTTTAATTTTGCTGCTTAATGGAAGCAATAATTCAAAGGTTGAATTTATAATATTTATTGGTAAATGTAGTTATAAAAGCATGATGTGTCTCTCTCTTTAATGTGCTACCAAAGAGCAGCGTTTCACCGCATCATTTTAGGCTAGATGCGCTCCAACAATTCTTATGTGTGTGTGGCTCTCTTTACTGCTGCCTTTGGTTAGGTGTTAGTGATGTAAGCTGACCTGCCATTTTGATGCTGCATTATCTAATGTTAACCCATTAACATAGCTATTACGATATTTACTGCCCATGATAATCAGTTAATAAAGACTATGCTCTATTAGCTTGATCAAAAGCCATTCTTTGGGATAAGGATTGAGGGATTACTTGTGTTTAAAGAGCTCCTGTGGATATGCATTTTTTTTTTGGGTTGTGATGGAGCTGTGACAGGGGATGGGTTGTGGCTGTGATAGGGGTGGTTTCTGCCTAGTTGGTGACTGTCTTGGGATTGGGTTGTGGCTGTGTGAGGGTTAAGATGGAGCTGTGATGGGGGTGGGTTGTGGCTGTGATTGGGGGGTGATTTCTGCCTGGTTGGTGGCTGTCTTGGGATTTTAAAATTATTATTACCATATTTTTAATTGTAATTTTAATAGTTTTTTTCTTTTTTAGTACACTTTATACTCACTGTTTGGTAAGGTGTGTATCTTATTTTTTTTACTGTTATGAAGTGATTTTTGCTTCATAAATATCAAATGCATCGCTATGACAGTTCTATTTTTTTCTATGGAACTCATACTATTGTTGACAACCAGAAACAATAGTTTCTCTTTAGCATATGCTTAGGTCATAAGAAAAATTAGAAACCATATACGGTTAAATTTTGCTTAACCGTACTGCGTTTCCCAGGATTTTTCAGATCCCCTTTTCCATGTTGTAAAACCCTAATGATAATATATCTACTTCACTGATTTTTGTGGTTAACTTGTTCGTTCTTCGAAGCGAATGGCGTTAGTTCTAGATCACAAAAGATTTCAACATTCTATCGTGTTTGAATCAAAGTAAATTAAGTCTGAAAAGTTAACATATCAACATACGGAATTCATGCACAGAAAAAATATTGAGGGAACAAAAATACATAAAATGAAACAACAATAAAACCACAAGTTTTTCATCATAGGAGCAAATCAATTGCAATGCTTGAGAAAAGTAAAGACGAAAAATTTTATTATAGACAAAATAATAAGAATTGCAGTGTAAGTGGCCCACAACACTCATAGAGCAAAACAATCCTTAGCAATACTATACACTTTTCTCTGTTTAATACAAGCTCTTACAAAACTCCTCTCATACAAGAGCACTCACCTCACCTGTCAAACTCTGGAGTACTCATAAGAAAAACCAACTCTAGGAGTCTTCTTTCCAAAAGAAGAGGAAGAAGACCCCTAGGATTTGCTCTAAAACCCTAATTTCTGATGTTGAAAGCCTCCAAAGTCTGCCTAGCAACTCCAAGTCGTGCCCTAGCATCCCTTGTATAGCTCTTGGCCAAAATCGCCGTGAAATTTCCTCACAAATTGAGTTTTGGTCTTTCGGTGGATTGACCACTCCCATGGTCAGCATGGCTAAGCCATACTGATGTAGTCACATCAAGATCTGGCACGATTATGCTAAATCTGGCGCAGTCACGCCCAAATATGGCGCGGTTATGCCAGGTCACCCTACGTTGGCTATTTTGACTTTGTTGTGTGTGCTCAACACCTGTAAATTACAAAATATCACAAAGAACCTTCTACAAGTGTAAAATCATGATAAATAAGAAAGAAAATATGGTATTTAAGGCGGTGAAATCACGTAAATTTTCCTCGTGTCATATGTCTTTCATTTTATTGTTTGTTTTGTATATGGTAAGTTGTTCTATGCACACAACCAAACACACTTTAAAATATTAAACCCAAATGTATATGGTAAGTTGTTTTATGTACACAACTAAACACACCTTATAAAAATTGAACTTTACAAAACCAAGGGTGTTTGGTTGTGTGCATATTCTTCTTGCACTTTGTAAATCTTGACAATAACTCAATGTACCTGTAGAGGAATGGATCATTCTTTCGAGTGATTTATATCATTACTCTTGTTATTATTTATTTAGTGGCTAGCACATGTGTGTGGTAGAAATTTTGTCATGAATACCAATTTGCAACATTAAACTTGATTATTGTTGAAATTTAATATAAGTTAATTATTTCTTTTGTTGAAATTTAAAATCAATTTTTAAATATCATTATTTTTCTTGTTAAATTTTTATAAAACCCAAGTGGTGATTACTTGGTTTGGTAAAGTTAAATTTTATTTTACCATACTTGGTTTTGTGATACCTCACTTAATTGGATGAAGGCTTGTTGTTGTATTCTTGATTTTGTGGTATCTTTAATAAAAAATAATGAAAAAATATATATTTTATAATAATAATTAATTAAATATTAAAAAATGTCCGTGACTTGTCATATCTTTTTTTTTTCAATTATGTCTTGTCCCCGTCCTTGTCCCTGTGTTCGTGTCTTTGCTTCATATTATCATATTTGTTAACCGAACACAAAATAGATTCAAAATTTTAGAGGACCTAATCCATTCCTAATAGAGTCAACATTATAAGCATTTTTTTATTAAAAATTGAAAATAAATAGAGTGCAACCTAAAATACATTGTGATTTGAAGCTCGCTTTTCATGTTTCCAATGGTCTTGCACTTTTGGCATGACATATCTACACTCCTACCCGCAATGTTGATCTTCCTATTTAGGAAGGAGTGGTCGGGACCAGTCTTGCAAGAATTTAGAAATCTCTTCAGTATTTTTTGGCCAAAAAAGCACAATTTGCATTGAGAGAGGGAATATACTTTCAGTCTCTTAGAGAACAAGCTTGACCTTTGACTATATTTAAGGTTGCCCCAAATAGCTTGCACGTAATGGGTTCTATGGGTTCTTCATTACAAAATCTACTTGTTTTTAAATGTCTCATGGATACCATTTTCAAAAATGAGGCTGAATACTTATTCAGGAGAGTTTTTTTTTATAGTCATCTTGTCAAAAGTTAGCATGTGTTTGCACTGAAAATCAGATTTGTTCTTTACTTTGAATTGGGTGAGCTTCATTTATTGATTGTACTTTATTTCAACTAGCACACATGTCCCATCGCACGTGGTTCTAATTTCATGATTTGTTGGGACTCACCTCGTATTTGCAACGTTGCTTACTTGCTTTTAGGTATGGTTTCTGTTTCGACAATGGCGGTTGTTCATTGAGGTTTACTTTTCAGTTTGGCATCATAATATTTTTTACTTTTGCAGGTTTATGGAGATGAAGAATGGTCATTTGGCTTCTGTGAAAATGGTCCTGGAGTTTTCAATTGCCCTTCTGGTAAAAACCCAATGTATACCTATCGTGAGAGGATTGTTCTTGGAGAGACTAACTGTTCATTGTTTAAAGTAAAACAAATATTGAGGGAACTTAGTCGAGAATGGCCTGGTGACTCGTATGATCTTCTATCAAGAAATTGCAACCATTTTTGTGATGTATTCTGTGAAAGTCTTGGCGTACCAAAACTTCCAGGTGACACAGGCTCTAACTTTGAAGAATAAAAATTGCTTATTGTATTAGTTAATGTTGCGTGATACACTATTACTTTATTTGAGTTTGATAATCTTTATGCATATTATATTAATTAGTATTTTTTTCAACAAGCTATTTTTTCGTGTTAGTCATTGTATGTGTTATCTCCATCGAAGGGTATCAACTTTGATCGGCGCTTCATGATATTGGTTATGGGTTATAATTTCAGCCATTCTTCATTATATTTTTATCTTTTGTAAATTAATTTACACTATTTTTTGCACTTCAATCATTATTTAGACTTTGGATAGCAGTCTTGGGGTTTGTTTAGGGCAGTTATAGCTTTTTGAAGAAGTTGCCGCCGATGAAGCTTTGTCTTTCTAGATCAGGTGTTTAACATTTGTACTTCAATTGTTAGTGAAGAAAAAACTGTTTTGCCTCTGTATTGTTGTATTTGGAAGATAACTATTTTAGGCTTAATAACTCATATAAGAAAATATAAATTATATTCAGAATCCTCATAATCTCACAAGTTCAAACATTACATATAAAAGATACATCTCACATAACAATGAGTTACACAACAATCAAATTCAAAAAATAAAAATACAAGAACAAAAATTAATATTATCACTAGGGGTGTAAACAAGTTGACCTTGAGTGAGCCCATACTCGATTCATGTGGGGCTCGTTAAAAAATATCACTGTTCGTGTTCGACTCGTTTATATATCGAGTTCAAGAAATTTGTTCGTGTTTGACTCGTTTGCTTAGCGAGTCGAACACGAGTTGTTCGGCAACAAGATGCCATTTTGATAGTCCTAGTCAGACAGCTGTAGAATATTAAGGGTATGGGCAAGATTTAAATCTTATTATTTATATAAAATTTTCATTTAAATAGAATTTAATATATATATATATATATATTAATTAATAATTTTAATTGATTGTAAATCTTAGTAGCCTTGTGGTCAGTTAAATTATTTAAAAATAATTCTCATCATTTATGTATATTTAATTATTTTGAGCCAAAACGAGCCGAGCACGAACGAACAAAACTTTTTTCAGTTCGGCTTGTTTATATAACGAGCATAAAAAAATTGTTCGTGTTCGGTTCGTTTGCTTAACAAACAAATCAAACGTGAGCTTCTGAACAAGCCGAAACGAGTTGTTCGCAAACAACGAGCCATTGTAACAACCCTAATTATCACGATATTACATTTAAAATCGAGATGATCTGTTTTAATGGATAACTTATTCTCGAAAGATGCTTTGCATGCCTGGTCACCATCCAAGGTAAAACCTATAGCACTCTTCTGAATTATTTCTTGAACAATTGCAAAATTTGCTTTTCATGATGCAAGTAAACAACACTGCAATCAACAATTGTAGTACAAGATTCTCGAAGCACCAAAAGTCATCAAACTTATATTTACTAAAAGTTGAAAACCATAAACATAAAATTTGATTACATTAATAGTACAATGATAATGCTATAATAAAAATTAACTAATAAGA
Organism: Phalaenopsis hybrid cultivar; assembly: GCA_002079205.1. Taxonomy (NCBI): domain Eukaryota; kingdom Viridiplantae; phylum Streptophyta; class Magnoliopsida; order Asparagales; family Orchidaceae; genus Phalaenopsis; species Phalaenopsis hybrid cultivar. The sequence continues at coordinate 33,445 of JXCR01066013.1, forward strand.
ATAATACATTGATATAAAGTTATAAAAATGTGAGTTATTATAGCAAATATAAATTAATGAATAATCTATCATTTTAAGAACGAAGATTTTAAAGAAAAGCGATCTTTATTACTTTTTAATCACATACCATTGAGCTCATATATGTCACATAAGCATATTAACGCAAAAGCTCTCCAGAAGAGCCCCAACATTCGTATGATTGAAAAAGAAGGGTGTCTTCATTGGCTTCAATCACGTATATTTCATAGAAGCATATTGGCACAAAGGCCCTTTGGAAGAACCCCAACAATCATATGATTGAAATGGAAGGTGATTTTGATTGCCTTGATATCGATCTCATAAATGTCAACAACCGTAACAACATAAATGTCATCTAGAAGAATCTCTAAGGTCATATATCTCATCATAAATCTCTATTTTGGAAAACAACATGCAAAAAGAACTTATTTTACACCCATGGTTGCCTAGGAGGCCATCCAAGTGGGATAAAAGACATGCTGATATAACAAAGAAAACACTACAATAAATTGTGCATTATTTCACATAGATATTTTTGCCGAAGGAGTCGACAAAAAATAATTAATTGTATGTCCTTATACAATAACATATGAGCAACACACATTAACTAATGCATTTATAATCTGCTTTCGCAACTGAATCATATCTCCAACGCGCTCTCTGTCATGTGTACTAATGTCACCCAGATCAAAATCATTTAGTAATATATAGTCGACTGATGTTCGTCAGCAATGTTAAAATCAATGTTGGATGTTGTAGGATGACGACAAATATAACTTTGGATAACCATTGTTGCAGCCACAATATTCACCTATTTCTTGAATGTTTATGCCGACATGTCTCGAATAATCACTCATTTTTTCCACACCCCAAAGGTTTTCTCAATGACACCGCGTAGATATGAGTGTTGCTTGTTAAACACTTCCTTTGTTCCCCGAACAACTTGGCTAGCCCGTTCAAAATCTGGGAGATGATATCTCTTGTCAGGATATGGTTTAAGAAACTCGCGTTGTATGAGATAGACAATATCAACCAGATATTTTCCTAAATGTAAGTAATTTAGCAATACATGTTAGGAAATAAGCTATAAAATTTTTTAAAGGTAAATTTCTAATCTTGAGGCGGCATAGAAAAATTATAATGGCTATTTTGTACGACAAAATTGGAGATTTGACTTTCATGTGTACTGTCTTCCCATCTAGCTATTATAAAGTTGAAACACATTGAAATCACATGCAACCATAACATTTTGTGTTGGTGAGCCACACCGTCCGATATAAACAATCTTTTCCCATCAAAATACATGTGCATCAATATGTGTTCCATCGGTAACACCAATGAAATCCTGTAAGTTATTTAAATCGAATGAGTAAATTTAAATATATTAAAAAATATAAAAAACTAAAGTTTATTTTAAAATATGACATATAGAGGGGATCATTCAAAATCTCTCTAGGTGTGCTCTGAAATGTGTCTAAAAAATATCTACTAATTGTTTCTGAGGAGTGTTGAAATCGCTCCATGATAGACCTAACTAAGGTTCTGTTTGAGGCAGCTGTAGCTTTTTGAATAATCTGCTGATAATTTAGGTGCAATGACTATTACAAATTTTTTATTTTTTTGAAAAAATCAAACTGCAGCCAGAAAGCTGTCATCGCACCTAGATAGGTGTGATGTGAAAACACTGTTTTCAGCGTTTTGAAAACGCATAAGCTGCCAAAACGCAATTTACCCAAACAGACCAGGTGCACGAAATAAGCTGGCCCAAACAGGCCCTAACTCATTTTGTGCTAAAATCTAGAGGTTAATAGTTAACATCTCCCTTGAAGTCATTTTGGAGGATCTGTTGAGTCCGTAAATTTGATGTAGCATCTCAAATAGATCTAAAAAAAGTTCTCATTGCAGATGAAACATGTGTAATCTAGTTGGATGATCCGAAAGTACCCACCAAACCTTTTGTTCTCAATAAATGATGTTGTCATGAAAGGAATATACACAATATTTGACTTATATTACTCATATATCAAACACATAGCTGTTGCAATTAGTCTTTTCCAACATTTTCTTTCTCCGTTATTCTTCATTTATTTGAAAAAAACACATGAAACATTAATAGGATGATGAAATTTCCCTGTTATTCATCATTTATCGAAAAATCATTTCAAGCATTAATAGAATGATGAAATCACATCAAATAGAGATATATCTCACAATATGAATTTGATAATGAGTTTGTTTGGATAATAAATGTTAGAAGTTTGATGAAGCTATAACATAAACAAATAGCTCACTCAGACACCATGATTGGTTATAAAAGAAATGTATGTAATCAACCCTATGTTCAGGTTCGAAACTCATGAAAACTCTCTTAGTTGGATCTTTTATCATTTTCATGGCACACAAATACAAAGTCATGTCTTCATAAAATTTTGAAGTTTCTCTTAGTACTTTCATAACTTCTGGAATAGTCCTCTTTGTATGACTCTAATCAAGACCTGCAGCCTCTCGTTTTTATTCTTTCCATAATTTGTAATCCTTTTTTAATTGGTCCCACTTAATTTTTTAATTGCATTCTATCGCACTTTCTTTCGATTATTTCTTTGAATTTGTATCATCTCTCTTTGTTGAAAAATGTTGTGTGCCTATTTTTCAATTCAACTTCATTCAGACAAAAAACACACATGATTATCCTTATATCTGTTTCACATATAGCAGAAGCTCCACCTTTCCTTGTAATTCCCATTTAAATCTCTAATTTGGCCAAAATTAAAAAAATTACATTGTATAAAAATTTACAGAAGAAGTGCATATGAGAGGAGATGATGCGTAGATAATATTTTTATTCCAATCCATAAACTATTATGAATCATATCAAACTGAATATGAGAGAGCCAGACGTGCACATATACTATTTCAATTCATATTGAACTATACTGAAATGATAAATATTATATCAAGCATTTTTTCAAGTATAAAGTATTATGCATTACTTGTCTAAACATCAATTTCTACACAAAGAATTCGGTCATAGTGTGATGGTTAGCATATTTCAATAGCAAGCCAAAATGCTAGCATCAATCGATATGCCCGCATTTCTTCATTCCTAAAATCCCCATAAACGGAAATGCTCCTTAGGGCATTGTATCAAAATCACCATAGCAGTAAACTGAAATGCCACATTTATATGCCAAAATCATACGCAAAATAGGCCAAATTCTCCCCGCATGAAATATCCACATAAAGAAACTGTAATGCCAACTAATAACCTTAAACTTTATTATCAAAATAGAGTTTGAAAAAACCAAAATGCCAAGGTACAGATAAACCAAAATCCCAAAAAGAAAACCATAAAACAAAAACAAAAAAAATTAGGGTGTAGTTTGATGGCTGTTTCCACCAAAATGCTAACATATACGTGTTTGCATAAGCTAGGACAAACACATGCTTGTAATAGGAAAGACCACGGATCATCCCTAAAGAAATCGAAATGTCGCGAAAGCAACCAACCAAAATCAGGGTGAGATCGAAGATACCTCAGAGATCGGAGCAAACTCAGCACAAATAGGAAGGATAAGAAGAAGGAAACCTCGCTTGGGATCCCTAAATTTCGCGCACAACGGATACCTCGAGAGATAGGACTTGGAGAAAGAGGCAGAAGAGGAGAGCTAGAGAGGGGCGAAGGATAAAATGATAAACCAAACTGCAGAACACAACCTCTGAACCGCGCTGAGAGAACACATTAAAAGTTATATCACGGCGCGTCACGTTCTATAGGACGTGATTGGAATGCTTTAAACAAACGACGGAAACGCGGTTCGTGGACTGCGCCGCTGCCTCGACATTGCGCCAAACGGAGAGCAAGTAGATGGAGGAATCATCAGTTACTTATGAAGTACCTTTCTCTCTTACCCCTGTCATGCATTAATACTGTACTGTTTCTCTGATTAATTCTTGCCTTTGACATTCACAATATATTAAATGCTTCCCTTATACCCCCATAAATCACTTGCCCTCCATACCTTCCACATGGCTTTGCAAAAGGGTTTGGTGTTCTTTATTGGTTAATGGTACTCTCTGTTTCTTCACGCAAGCTTTTTAGATGGATATTAGTCTGATATACGGACTCTTTTTCTTCTTATCAAATGAAGATATAGTGCTTATTGGATATGTTTTTAGATCTGGTAAACTAGCATAACAATTAGAAGAGGCAAAGAAGTGGTCATGCTTAAAATAAAGGGGAAAATAACATTACGAAGGGAATCAACTAGCACTATTTTACTTATCCCATCAAGTACAGTAAACAAAGATTTCAGATACATGGAATAAGTTATCATTTATGCAGTTGGTATTCATCTTGTTTTGTTTTGTATCATTTGAATTTTTTATAGCTCTCTCCATCTATTGCTTGCAAATTTAATCGGTTTTTCTTAACTTGTTTCCATTTAACACCCTACTTCAAAAGAGCTCATTCTCAAGCTATTTTAGGGAATTATTGTATTTGTGAGTAGCAAGGTGCGGCACAATGTTCATTTAATGGTATGTTGCATCACTTCGGAATAAAACAATACATAAACTAATTTATTGAGCTTTGAAATGCTGCCAAAATATTGTTTGTATGCATATTGCCATCATTTTCTTATATATATATTTTTTTCTGTTGGAAGTTCAGCTTAATTCTCAAAATTGACTAAATTAGCTTGTATGTATGCGTTTAATGCATGCTTGGTTCATCCTAGTGAAAGAAATTAAATGCTGTATCCTGTCAATTTTCATGCCTCTTATGAACCTGGAATCTCATCCCCATTCTTAATTTGTTTTTAAGAGTGTAGTGTAAAGAGGATGAATATGTTTTCTTCTTAGTAAGAAAGAAACTCTAGGCAAACTTCTATGTGAACATCCTAACCTACATTCTAGGTTAGACAAGGATGAAAAAGGAAGCCCTAAAAGATTGAGTCTTGTTAGTTTGCACTTTGAAAAAATTGAGTCTTTGTCAGTTTGAAACTCTAGCTCATTTTATAGTTTTCTCTTTTCTTCTTGATGCATTGATTGAATTTTTCTTTTTTGAGGGAGTCTTTGTTCTAATGTATGCTTCTCAACTCAGAGGTAGTGCAAAAGCATGTTGTCTTCAATTTTTTATCTTTAACATTCCATTGACCATCTTTACCACATAAAACTCACCCCCACTATAGAAAGCTTTTTCTTATTCACCTACTCTCACAATTCATTCATTTTGCCTGCGGCCTTATGAGTGAAAGTTAATTGCGGATTGATGACTATTCAGTTTTAGTGGAGCGGGCTAGACTAGTAGAGATTAATTATCAGTTTATTCAGAAGCGCAAGGAGATGCACAAGAGGAAGGACATTAATGAATGAGAGCATGTGGATCAATTAGAAGAATACAATGTGAAGAAGCTGAAATTCAATTCTGATAGATTCAGTGGTGGCACTTCCTGTAGTACCATAGTCACTTGTGTCAAATGTGGAGAACAACAGAAGGGTGAATGTTTTGATGAGCCTAAACACATGCTAGTGTCGTCAGCCTGGTCACACAATTAGAAACTACACGTCACTTGGTCAGAAAACCTCGGATGAACAGAAACTAGGTGGAATTCCGTCACAGAAGATTTTAGGTGGGCAGAGAAATATGGGGTTTATAGGTTCAGCTCCTACTCAGGTTCAACCAAGACTGTCAGTTCGACGTCGAGTTTATTCTCTTACTCATAATGAGCCTAAAGAACCTATTGATGATGTTAATGCTACCAAGGATGATGAGTTTCATCTTTTATCACATGTTTTAGCAATGTCTTTTTTAGTGTGTTTATATTTGAGAAGAGGCGTGTTATTATGCTACCCTGTTTCAGATGTGATGTTACCCTATTTCAATTGATGGGGAATGTGAGTTTAGTTATTTTGTATCAGAACTTATTTTATTATATTTATGTTTCATCTTGTTGATTGAGATATAAACTCCCTGAAAAATTATGGATAATTTAAATTTTACTTGATGAGAAGTGATTTGAGGCTTGGAGTAGATTTACAAATTTCGAGGACGAAATTTGTATGGGAGATTGTAATAACTGAAAGTAAATAAATAAATATTAAATAATAATTATTATAGCAAATCAAATAGACACTGAGATAAGCATCTTTTCAGTTACAGCATAAGAATAGTATCGTTTGTTCACACCAATCACACCCATCGAATCAGATGAGCGAGCGAGCAAAGCAGAGGGAGCGTGAGAAACGAAGGACGAAGAAGAAAATAAGGAAGGAGGAGGAGGAGAAGGGGGAGAGAATGGTGTGACTTACCTTGTCGTGTGAAGCCGGCGTATCGTAAACGGGAAGCAATTGGGATTGTTTTTTGCCCTAGCTATTCGACAGAGAGGGAGGTTGCGGTTTAGTGTGCAATTACCTTGCGAACCAGTGGAGGAAAAAGAAGGCAGAGGCGTGGATGGTGCGTACTATCGTGCCCTAAGCTTGTAAAAGAGAAGGAGGCTGTAGCGGCAAATGCTTGCGGGTTGAGTCACAACCAAAGGCAAAGGAGGAACAAGAGCAACGTAGTGCTCGCGTGCGGTGGACGAAGAACAAGAGGAATGAGAAGCCGCTCGTGCGTACTGGGTTGAAGGAAGGACCAAAGGTATTTAATAGTATTTTAAGGTTTTATTAAGCTATTAGATAATGTTTATAATATTATAAATGTGTGTGTTTGTGTGTGAATGAGTTTAATTAAATAATTTGTTAATAGAAAGCTATTTGAACAAGATAGAAGCTATTAAGTCTCAATTGGAAGGTGTGAGGTGATGTAGATTTCCATTACGAGAGAAGTGACGAGCCGCAGGCGTGAAGTGGAGAACTAAAGCCTAACGAAACTCTAATTTGCTAGCTAAGGGATTTTGATGATGAAGCTAAGACATGGGAAGGAATGGAAATTCAGGTATAAAGTTTGATTTGTAATAATTAAATTTTCTTTTCCTAATTAATTAGATTTGGGCTAAATTAAAAACTTTAAGAACACCAAAACCTAAGTTTAAGGCTTAATAAAGTGATTCTTAAATGAAGCATGCCAAAAGAAAATTTAGAATGCCTCTAAAATAGAATTATAAAAGTTAATTTACGAAATTTGACATCTTAATGTGGGATATAACTGATATAGTTTAATTTGTTCCTATAGGTCAATTTGACTACAGTGTTGAGGTTGATAAATGTGATTTATTTTATAATAGTTTTAATTTATTGTTTCCCAACCTTTATTTTAAATGTAAAAGTACATATTTTCTTTTAATTATTTAATACAAGAAAATGAATAAAATGTGATATATGCATGCATATAAGAGTCACCCCTGGATGGTACGGAAGAGGAATGCAATGTACTCGTGCAAGAAAATAGAAATAGAAATGGAAATAAAAGCAGAAATGATTAAACGTATATTTTTTAAAGTTTATGTTTAGACAGTGAACCAATAATGAAAAGTGTAACGTAAATGAATGAAAGAAAGTGAAAATGTTTTCTTTACTGTTTTCTTTTATTGCACAATCATTTTTACTGTAATTGTAATTTTTTTAAATTATTTTAAAATGAGAATTATTGTAATTTATAACTATTTACCTATTGAGTAATTTAACTCAACTTGTAAGTTATTTATATTTTTATATAAAACAATATATAAACTCTATGGACTTAAAAGATTTTATGTACAGACACTGAGGAGTGTGGAATGATAGGTATTATAGTTCAATTTTATATTATGTTAATATAAAAATTTAAATGTGAATCAAATATTGTAAAATTAAGTTTTATGAATTCGAATGACTCTTTTGTCCTTTGTTGGATTTTATGTGATTATGAAATGAAACTGTTAGATAAGTTTTCTTCGTTTGATTGTCAGTTTCTTGCCTTAATAATTCTATGCCATGGACCGGATCGTGACATCTATGATAGTTATAGTTCTAATATCATGGTTATATATGTATATTCATTATTCCTGGAGGCCTTTTTTCTAGAGTACTGACCCCTTCCTAGTGAAAAACAATAGAATTTATGCAGCCATAAGTTTGCTTTTGGTAATCATGAAAACTGCCTCTCTCTGCTGGGTTTAGTCATACCCTCACCTCATTATTGCTTTAGTTCCCTCCTTCAAATTCACTACCTCAAGTTCATCATCACTGTTTACTATTTCTTAGGCTTTTCTCGACTGGTGGCGTGGTTTCATGTTACATTGTGAAAGTAATACTAGTTGTGGAACTTGAAAAAAGATGCATCCAAATGTAGTTCTGTTTTCATATTCTTTGCTTTGGTAAGCTTTTACTGCAGAGCACTACATACTATTCCTAGCTAGCTAAGATACACAACTTCAATTTTGAAACCATCATCATCATCTTAACCTAATTATCTTGGATTGACTTTAAATTCAAATGCTTCATTAGTTCCGGTTGGGTGATGCATTAGATATTAACTTTATTTTATGCATTGTTTAGCACAACTCTTATTTATACTGCCTTTTATTTACTCATTCCTTTTTGGTACCTCTCATTAATTTTATCTTCTTGCTTATTGGTGTATTTTCTAAACTATATGATCAATGATCAAACTACTTAAAATGTAGTTTTTCCACCTTATTTTCAATAAATTTTATTTTCAACACCTCTTTATTATAAAATTTCCTTATTTCTTCTTTCTAGTTTTAACATACATGCATCTTAATGTTTTTATTTTACTCAACTCAAATTTCAAATCACAACACTCATATCCATATAGTATAGTCTTATATCCATATAATATAGTGTATTAGAATTGACCTTTAACTTTTAACTTCACATATATTTTCCTAACATATAGCATTTTTTTTAATTCCATAATAAAAACTTTGACGTTACTCTTTTTTCAATATCACCATATTTTGTTATTTCATTTCCAAGAAATTTGAACTTACTACACTTAGATGTCAGTTAATCATTCTATAAATAGTTATTAATTTCATATCTACCTCAATTACTTTTTTTTTATTATTTTTCAGCATACTAGTCCAAGATACTTTTATTCTATATATATATATATATTTCAATTATTCTTTTTTTTTTTTACTTTGGAAGAAGCCGACGCAATTAAATTTAAATCATTTGCAAATTGCATACATCAATGTGTCTTGCTATGAATATCTCCATTTCCAATATAAAATGATATGNTTAAATTTAAATCTTTTGAAAATTGTATACATCGATGTGTCTTGCTATGAATATCTCCATATCCAATATAAAAATGATATGAAAATTGTTACGTTTGAGATAATTTTGGGCAGTAAATTGTGTTGTTTTTGTTTTAGTTTTGTATAAAGATCTCATACATGGACAGATAAATAATAGAGTACAAGAGACATGATTTTTTAACTAGGAATCTTGAGAAGAGAAAAAACAATGTGATCAAATTCAAATGAAATGATGAACTATATTTTTTGGGATTATCAAAGTTTGCTCTTTCTTCTAATAAAAAAAGTGGGATAGTAAAATAAGGCATCATGCACTAGCTTTGTCTCTTATGATTGTAGTGAAAGTAGTAGCAATTGAAAGATGACAATCGTGTGTTGATCATTGGGAAATAATAATTACAATTAGGCAATGATGACAACAATTTGATTATGATGGTTAGAGGATGACGACAGTTTGATGAAAATGGTTGGATGGCAACGATCAAGAGATGACGATCGAAGGATGATGGTTATTAGTGGAGGTTGTTTGTGTTGGACATCAAACAAAGCTTTAGTTTTCTTTTTTTTTCCATGTTTTCTTCAAATTGAAGTCCTCTTCATGTGAAGAATTGGGCTTAGTTTATAGTTTTTGTTGAAAATGGGCAGGTCTACTATGGAAGCTATACATTTATTGAGATGTTTGATGGAGAAGTTCAGAGATAATTAGGAGAATCTACATTTGATTTTTATTTATTTAGAAAAAGCTTACGATAAGGTTCCAAGAGATATCCTTTATAGAGTTCTTGAGAAGAAAGGTGTTGATATGACTTATAATCAAGTCATTAAAGATATGTATACTAGAGTTGTTACTTGTGTTCGAACTGAAGGAGGATTGACCAAATATTTTCCTATTTCTATTGGATTACATCAGGGATCAGGTTTAAGCCCATACCTTTTTGCTTTAGTTATGGATGGTCTTACTGGACATTTACAGGAGGATGTACCTTGGTGTAGGCTTTTTGTTGATGATATCCTTCTCGTGGATAAGACGAGAGAAAAAAGTATAGGAGAAACTTGAATTATGGAGGTCTACATTGGAGTCTAAAGGCCTTCATTTGAGTAGAACTAAAACGACTTGAATTATGGAGGTCTACTTTGGAGTCTAAAGGCCTTCGTTTAAGTAGAACTAAAACTGGGAAAAACTTGAATTATGGAGGTCTGCATTGGGGTCTAAAGGCCTTCGTTTAAGTAGAACTAAAACTGAATACATGAAATGTAATTTTAGATTGGAGTCTAAAGGCCTTTGTTTAAGTAGAACTAAAACTGAATTCATGAAATGTAATTTTAGTAGTAGCTCTAGTGACAAAAATGTAACTTTGGGTGATCAAGTTATTAAAAGGTGTGATCGATTTAGATATCTCGGGTCTGTTGTTCAAAGCGATGGTGATATAGATGAGGATTTTAATAGTAGAATTCAAGTTGATTGGTTGATGTGGAGGAGTGCTTCGGGCCTTTTGTATGATAGAAAGTATCACTTAGACTGAAAGGAAAATTTAGAAGACGGTGGTGAGACCTGTAATGCTCTATGACGCTGAATGTTGGCCTTTAAAAGAGAAGCAAAATATTAAGTTAAGTGTTGTTGAGATGAGAATGATTAGGTGGATGAGTGACTTTACACTTAGAGACAAAATGCGAAATGAATACATCTTTGATAGGATTGGTGTAGCTCCTGTGACGAACAAAATTAGAGAAAGTCGTCTTAGTTGGTTTGGTCACATTAAGCGTCGACCATCTGATGATTGGATTAGGAGAGTAGATGTTTTAGATTTGACTTATGTTAAGAAAGACAGAGGTAGACCTAGGAAGACTTGGGCNAAAAGACTTTGACTTATTGTATTAAAAATGATCTTAATTTACTAGAACTAAATGAAAATATGACACTAAATATGACTCAATGGAGAAAAATGATTCATGTAGCCAACCCCATTAGTGGGATTAAGGCTTTGTTGTTGTTGTTTTTGTTCAAAGACGCAATGGAGAAAAAAATGATTCATGTGGCCGACCCCATGTAGTGGGATTTAGGCTTTGGTGTTGTTGTTGTTGTAGCTAAAAATTTAAAAGCACTCTATTAGATGACTTTCATTGATTTCTTTGATCATACAACATTCTTTTAATATCGAAGTGCTTTAATGACCTCAAAATTGAGTTATTTGATCTCTGTCATCGAGACATTTTATTTGGCCATAAGTATGTATGGTTTGGAAGCTGTTTGACTTTTTAATTTTTATTTTTTAAAATTTTTAATCATATTTTGAATGTTTGATTTGGGCTTATTTAGAATCTGATCAGATTACTTTTGGCAACGTTAGGCTTGTCTTCTCAAAATGTTTAGTTTGATTGTAAATTTATTGAAATTGAAGGNAATCATATTTTGAATGTTTGATTTGGGCTTATTTAGACTCTGATCATATTACTTTTGGCAACGTTAGGCTTGTCTTCTCAAAATGTTTAGTTTGATTGTAAATTTATTGAAATTGAAGGTTGGATGGTCCTCAATCTAATTTTGAAAGTTGATAATTCAAATATTGTATTAAGATTCATGTTTGATTGGATTCATTTTCTAATGATATATCCAATATAATGCTTCTTGATATAATTCATTAATTTTATAATGAAAAACTCTGCTTCTACAGTTAGTTTTGTTAGCCATTGTTTTATTATTCATATGTTTAAGAGAACTGAATATGTTGAAATATTCTTCAAGCTCTCCATCTAAATTTATGAAATTAGTGTTTTATCCTTGTATTTGATTGCATGAATGTTTATTAAGAAAGTCTCTGACTGGTTATAAGTTATCTTAGTTGTTTATATGAAATCTTAGGAGATTCTTCATTGTGTAAAGTGAGATATTAATTTGAATAACTTCACGAAATCTTTTTTAAATGCCTTTCTTCTTTAATGTTCATCAAATTAATCCCTATATAATCTGATTATATATTTTCATGAATAATAAATGTCAGCCTAATAAAGTTCTCACGATTGGGTTTTTTTACCTGGTTTTGAGAAGAAGACAACGTATACTCATGGTTTGCTGATTCTCAGTTATTTTGATGTTGTTTATTTGGTTTATTTTCTATGCTAGTCATCTAATTTTTAGCATGCATATATTTCTTTTTTTAAATTTGAACTTATATTAGATTATTTAGACTTCATAGAGATTAAACTTTTGAGCTGAAATGCTTTTTAATTTCTACTGCTTGCCTATTCTTAATCATATTCTTAACTCTTATAAATTCTCAGTATGGGTCAATCGGTTTGCAAATGCTGGTGATACTGCCATGATTGTAGCTGGAAATACTGCATTTCAGGTATAAAATTCTTTTAAACTTCTTTGGTTTAATTTGTCTAGATGTTATTGGGATTGGCTGGAATCTTTGAATTTCATGGGGCTTTACAGGGTTTTTATATGAGTATGTTGTCAATACCATGTGCTCTACTTAAAAAAGGTTCGGTTGCTGCCGCAAAAGTTTTTCGGGTTGGCTTGTCCTAGGTACATGCGTTAGGCATCCACAATTAGCTAAGTAGTGTTGCTTCGAGACCCTTCAAAAATTAGAAGTACTCTTTTTTTGTGTTTGTTAATCTACTCCTCCAAAGAAAGACAGAGAGAAACCTTCCCCTCACGTGAAGTCCTTTTGTTTCCTATCTACTTGCTTTGACATATGGCTGGGTTGGCCCAAGTTTTGATTAGGGCTGTCAAAAAACCTCGTTGTTCGCGAACAGTTTGTGTTCGGTTCGTCAATGAGTTTGTGCTCGATTTGTTCGATAAGTAGACGAGACGAACATGAACAATTTTTTTTCGTTCAGTTAGTTAAATGAACCAAACACGAACAGTGATGCGTTCGTTCGTGTTCGAATCGTTATTGTTCGAAATATAAAATAATTTAAAATAATTATATATAAAAAATTTATGATATTCAAAAAATTAAATTTTATAAATTATAATATATAGTAAAATAATAATAATAGTATATTAATATACTATATTAGTAATATACTGATATATATATTATATATTTATATAATATAAGTTATATAATTAATTTATATATATTAATATTAGGGATGTCAAACTGGCTTGTTGTTCGCGAACAGCTCGTGTTCGACTCGCGTTCGGCTCGTTCGTTAAGAAACGAACACGAACAATTTCAAACACGAGCTTATTTCAAACAAACTAAATTTCAAACGAACCAAACACGAACACAAGCTCTATTCGTTCGTGTTCGGTTCGTTTACACCCCAAGTTATGATCAGCATTTTCAAATTTACATTAGTTTCATGATATAACGAAGACAACAGTACATAAGGTCAAATGTCTTTGTTTTACCTGAGATGATTTTCTGTGTATTGTATTTAAAATGTTTAATAAGAAGCTGAAGTTAAATGGCATTGGAAGAGTGCTGGATCATTCTTGCTAACAACCAATAATTTTTGGAATTTCTTTCCAATTTTAATCCTTTTGTATTAACTGGGAGGAACATCTCCTTTCTCATTTCTGAAGGATAAAATAAATCCAAGGATCTTCCGAAATGGGAAAATGAGTTCATCTACTACTTGTGGTCCTCGTAGAATTGACACTGAATGTTGAGATATCTGAAATATTGGGTACTATTATGACAATAGTTTGATTAAAAGGATATGTGATGTTATTGGAACGGTAGATGATCATGCCAGTTTATTAACAGGTATACTTATTCTGTATCAACAAAGAATGGGCTTCAGAGAACAAAATGGGAACCTATTATTTGTATTGTACTGAATCGAAAATTAATATGGTATATTGATTTCACTAAACTGACCCAGAAGCTTCAAAAACATATTTGCTAAACAGTTTTTTTTCTTAATTTACAATTGAATTTTTAAACTTATAATTCACATTGTACACTTAACTACACTAACACCAACCAGGATGAGTCAGAACTTACCATTGGAAATGCATTGCCACCCTTTCTCCTTCTTGGACAAACGCTTTTTCGCTACACAACAAGGGTTTAGGATGGCACAATGACTTAAACCATCAACAACAATAAAATAGATAAACTAGTGAAGGATTAGATACGAGATCAATAAAGGTAATTGACACGACATTTTTAGAGTTTTAATGCTAATTTTTTTTTGTCATTGGGTACTTTAGATGGATCTCTTTTTGAACGTTAAAGCAGGGATGACATGGATTTGGAGGGGTGAGTGCTTGTAATAAAGGGGTTTCAGGATGTGAGGTGGGTTATTTTTGCATTACAGTGAGTTTCAAAATCATTTTTCGCTGCAGAATTTTGCAACCAGTTTAAAACGCAGTGATAAGGATGTGTTAATAAATGAATTGGTGATGGATTAATGGTGGCAACCGTGAGGGGAGTATATTAATAGAGCTGAGAATGAGAAAGAGGGATTGCAGAAAGGAAATAACGACGAGAGAAGAGGCTTATTTTACTTTAATAGAGAGAATAGGAGGATTTGAGTAATAAGAAGTGAGCCATCAATGGATTGTAGCCCTAATATGCTCTTATAGAACTGTGTTTATATGGTCTAACATGGAGTGGAGTAATCATGAATGATGAAATGATCCAAGAATGATAGATGTATGGGTAGTTGATTGATGGTGGATTTAAGGTGTCAAAGGTGAACCAAAGTTATCATATAATGGAAAATTAGCAATTTAAAGATGAGGGAGTAGTTTAAAAAGAGATAAGACAGAGGAAAGAGGGTTTGTAAACAGGCAATAAGGGTGAGAGAAGAAACATCATGAGGAATAGGAGGTTCCAGGTGCTGACAACCAAACAATCAAGGATATTCCATTCAACTATCAATTATGGCCCTAGGAACCCCTTATAGAATCAAATTCGTATAAACTAAAACCCATAGAGTTGAATAATCATGAATGAGCAAATGATCGAAGTGTATTGGTTACAATAGTGTTAGGGAATTGTGGGCAAGCCCATAAGTGATTTTTGCTAACTGCGGATATTTTATTGCCAGATTCTTGCAGTTTCCTTCTTAGTTGGTTAATGCATTATTTTGGATGAATTTTGACAACTCGATGCTTCTATTTTGAAGCTGTTCGCCAGTCTTTCTCATCTTATTGATCTTGTTCAAAATCAAGGGTACGAAATGAAAATTTAGGGGTGGCAGATGGCTTGCTCTGATAGCTATGGGTAGAGATGGGGAAAGGATAGATTTCAGATACGGGGTTTTAGAATCTGAATATATGATTTTCTTGCATCAATAGATTATTTTATTGTATAAAATTTTAATCAAAATTTTAACTAATTACGGGAATCAATGTGATAATTTCTTCTTAAAATTTGAAAGTCTAAAATATTTTTTTCCTAATAAAGAGGGAATAACTCTTTAAAATTTGGAAGTATAACAAACTTCACCAGATTCTAGCTGGCTACCTTCTAATAGAAAGATTGAACAATTTTGTAGCCTAAAATTTAATAACAAATAAGAACAATAAATTAGAATTAGATTCTATCCTAATGGTCCATCCTTTCGGGTTGGCTGTCATTAGCTATTTGGACGGTTGAATGGATCCTTCTTGTTTATTGTAGAAATAGGTTTGGAGAGGAATAATTTCCTTGGTTTATTCATATGTTGGGTACATATATATAAGAAAAACAATTACTCCTAATTTATAAACTTACCAAATATATCTAACCTAAAATAGAAAAGGAAATTATTTTGAAATAAAAAATAAACTAGCATAGAATAGGAAGGTAATAAACTAATCAAGGTTTCCTAAGTTGTCTTAATCAAATCCTCAAAGATTTGCTAAGATTTTCTTAAGGGTCTTCTCAGATTTTCACTCCCACTCAAGCTGAGTCGTAGATGTTGTAGCGAAGCCATGAATAACTTGGTGTGGCAGGATGTAGCTCTGTTGAATAATTCACCCATTAACCTTTTCAAAGATGAAATTTCTATCAATTTCAAAATGCTTGGTCCTATCATGATGCATATGATTCTTGGCAATACTGATAATCACTTGACTATCCCAAAACATCTGTATAGGTCTATTGAAGGTACATCCCAGTTTCGTTAACAATTTTTAATCTATATCCCTTCACGAATTTCTAAAACGGAGTGCCATATACTCTTATTCTACACCACTTATAGAAACAATCACTTGTTTCTTCTCCATGTCACCAGATTTCCTCATACATAGGAGCAATAACTTGTGATGGACTTTCTATCAGTGATTTCCCTAACCTAATTAACATCAATGTAAACTTCCACCTCTCTATTCTTAATTTTCTAAAAAAAATTAAGTCGTAACTAGGAGTCTTTTTGAGAATCCTCAAAGTATTATATACTATCTTTAAATGCTCTTCATTTGGGCTGTTTATGTGTTGGCTTACAATACCAACAAAGTATGCAATATATGGCCTCATGTGTGATAGATGGATGAGTTTTCCTTACCAAACTTTGATATGTAGCCCTTTCCATAGAGAAGCTTTCTTCTCCCCTCTTTAACTTTTGGTTGGGATCCATTGGAATATCAACATACCTGCATTCAATTATTGTTTTTCTTTATTAGATCTAGGATGTAATTCTTCTCTGATATAATGATGCCTTTTTTGGACCTTGCTACCCTTATATCTTAAAAATATCTCATGGTTCTTAAATTCTTGATTTCAATCTCCGTGGCAAATACTTTTTTGATCTTGAGAATCTCTATTTGGTCATCACTAGTACGATTCATGTCATTCACATGTAGTGCAACAATCTTACTTCTTTGAGTGTGTTGTACTAACAAATTATGGTAAGATTAACTTTGAGAATACCCATTAGTTATCATAGTTTTAGCGAATCTTTTAGACCACGCTCTTGGTAATTGCTTAAGCCCATAGAGAGGCTTCTTGAGTTTGCATACTAGATGCCTATTGGAATCATTCACAGATCCTTGTGGTATCTCATATACACTTTTTTCGTATCCCAATTAACGAAGATATTTTTATGTCAAGTTGATGTAGTCTTCATTCCATGTTCATTGCTGCTGAAAGTAGAACTCTGATAGTGTTATGTTTGACAACTGGTGTGAATTTCTCTTGATAGTTAATCCCATTAGCTTGAGTGAAATTTTTGTAACAAGTTTGGCTTTGAATCTTTCAATGCCTTCATTAGTTTTGTATTTGACGCTGAAAAACCATTTACATCTAATGAGCATCTTATCCTGAGGAAGTTTAGTAAGAATCTATGTACCATTATGTTTTAGTGCTCAATTCCCCCATTCGACTACTATCTTTTATTCTGGATTTTAAAGTATTTCATGAATGAATTTTGAAATCCGCATATTATCAAAATTAGAAACAAAAGTTTGATGACGATAGTTTCCCATAAGCTACATACTCTTAAATTGAATATCTAATGCAGCTTCCCTTATCACCAACATGAGAGCAGCAATGGGATAACTCATGAGAACTAGACTCCTTAGCCGAAATTTCAGGTGAATGTGGACTCGAGTTTTGATTTGAGCAGTTCTGTCATTACAAGTTATCTTTTATCTGCTGAAGGTTTTTCTTTCTCCTTGTGGACATGAATTTCTATTCTGAACTTAAGGTTGGGTTGGTTGGGCATCCACAACCAGGACAGGAGGGCTAGGTGCAGTTGGTGGTGAGGCTTGTAGGTGTCATCAAGCGCAATCAAAATTTTACGTTTATTTGTACTCTTCCCTTGAACATCATATTTGGGTTCTTAGGATTGATTTTCAGAACATGTTATATCCATGGAGTTGAAGTATTTTCTGGTAACATGAGAGTAGCACTTTTACTCATTTTTCTTGGCGACATACCAAAAAAAAATACACTTTTAAGTTGTATCGTAGAAGAAATCATTGATATGAGGATAAGTAACTCATCAAAACATGAAAAGGTATTTTGAAGTTAAGTACTCAGCTAGGCATTTGTTTGATAGTGTATGTTGTAGTAAGAATTACTTGCCCCCAAAAATATTTTAAAACTTGATGAGACATTATAATTGATTGGGATACCTCATGCTGTATGTTTTTTCTCTTAGCTATCTAATTTTGCTGTGGGTTATTAATACAAAAATTCACATAGATGATTCTGTATTTTGAAAGATATGACCAAATGTTAAAGTTAAAATATTCATTTGTATTATCAGTTTTGAGGACTTGAATTTTGTGTCGGAATTGATTCTGAACCTTGTCATGGAATGTTTGGAAGGTTTGAGTTGTTTCAAATTTCACCTTTGGTAGGAATACCCAAGTGATTCTATTGTTATTGTCAATATATGAGAAAAGATTGGCTCCCTCATAGGATTTTCACCTTTGAACCCCACCCCACCCCCAACCCCACCNTCATCCCCAAGGGCTAGGTGGAGTAGGTGGTGCGGCTTGTAGGTGTCATCAAGCGCAATCAAAATTTTACGTTCATTTGTACTCTTCCCTTGAACATTATATTTGGGTTCTTAGGATTGATTTTCAAAAAATGTTATATTCATGGAGTTGAAGTATTTTCTGGTAACATGGGAGTAGCACTTTTACTCATTTTTCTTGGAGGCATACAAAAAAAAAAAGCACTTTTAAGTTGTATCGTAGAAGAAATCATTGATGTGAGGATAAGTACCCATCAAAACATGAAAATGTATTTTGAAGTTAAGTACTCGGCTAGGCATTTGTTTGATATTGTATGTTGCAGTAAGAATTACTTGCCCCCAAAAATATTTGAAACTTGATGAGACATTATAATTGATTAGGATATCTCATGTTGTATGTTTTTTCTCTCAACTATCTAATTTTGCTGTGGGTTATTAATACAAAAATTCACATAGATGATTCATTATTTTGAAAGATATGACCAAATGTTAAAGTTAAAATATTCATTTGTATTATCAGTTTTGAGGACTTGAATTTTGCGTTGGAATTGATTCTGAACCGTGTCATGGAATGTTTGGAAGGTTTGAGTTGTTTTAGATTTCTCCTTCAGTAGGAATACCCAAGTGATTCTATTGTTATTGTCAATATATGAGAAACGATTGGCTCCCACATAGGATTTTCACCTTTGAACCCCACCTCACCCCCACCCCCACTCCCGGTCATTGTGGATAATGACAAAAATTTGTGATGGTTTATATTAGGTCAAATGATAGCTATTTCTAGTCTCTTTGGCAATCACACAAATCTCACATTGATAAAAATTATTTTTTATTGATAAATAAATGAGGACACAATATGGTGACATAATTGAAATTATGACGACCTATGCGACAGTGCCATAATAAGACCTGATTTTTGACAAAAATGAACTCAACATACTAAAAGAATTTGTGGAAGAAATGGAGATGGGATCATTTTTGTGTTCAAAGAGATTTTTTTGAGCAGGTATAAACCTTGATGTATTTCAACACTATCAATCACATTTTACGACTCCACCTGAAATTCACAAGAATTTGCAAAAAAATTAGTTATATATTTCATGTTATAACTAAACGTATTGCCTGAAATCAAATTGCAGTCCAATTGTGGAATATTTATAACTTATGAAAGAGTGATATCCCTAGAAAGCTCCACATCGCCTTTCACGGCAATGTTTGAGTGTGATCCATCCCAAGTTTTGCCTATCTAGATGTAGAGGCCTTTTGATAGTATAATAGAACTTTGATACCTCCGGTTATATGTCAGAAGCNAAAATCAAATTGCAGTCCAATTGTGGAATATTTAAAACTTATGAAAGAGTGATATCCCTAGAAAGCTCCACGTCGCCTTTCACGGCAATGTTTGAGTGTGATCCATCACAAGTCTTGCCTATCTAGATGTAGAGGCCTTTTGATAGTATAATAGAACTTTGATACCTCCGGTTATATGTCAGAAGCTCTTGAATCTATGATCCATGTTCTAAATCTCCTATTATTTGTAATATGGGAAAGAATATATTACCTTGGTGTGTTATAAGGTTGATGTGTTGTTCTGAATTACCTCAAAAGAGTTTCTTCAGTACTTCAAGTTGTTCTTTGGTGAATGGTTCAGCCGACCCCCTTCGGACGTTGCAGTCACATTAGTCTTTTTTGCTTGATCCTTTCTTCCGTGTCTCGATTTCTAATCTGCAGGTGTTGAGAATTTGAGTAGAGCAGCTTAAATTTTTTTTTGAAAGGAGGGTATTCAAACCCAAATATAATAAACATAACAAAGGAAAAAAATAAAATAAAATANTCACAATATGGTGACATAATTGAAATTATGATGACCCATGCAACAGTGCCATAATAAGACCTGAGTTTTGACAGAAATGAACTCAACATACTAAAAGAATTTTTGGAAGAAATGGAGATTGGATCATTTTTGTGTTCACAGAGATTTTTTTGAGCAGGTATAAACCTTGATGCATTTCAACACTATCAATCACATTTTACGACTCCACCTGAAATTCACAAGAATTTGCAAGAAATTTAGTTATATATTTCATGTCATAATTAAGCGTATTGCCTGAAATCAAATTGCAGTCCAATTGTGGAATATTTACAACTTATGAAAGAGTGATAGCCCTAGAAAGCTCCACATCGCCTTTCACGACAATGTTTGAGTGTGATCCATCACAAGTCTTGCCTATCTAGATGTAGAGGCCTTTTGATTGTAGAATAGAACTTTGATACCTCCGGTCATATGTCAGAAGCTCTTGAATCTATGATCCATGTTTTAAATCTCCTATTATTTATAATATGGGAGAAGAATATATTACCTTGGTGTGTTATAAGATTGATGTGTTGTCCTGAATTACCTCCAAAGAGTTTCTTCAGTTCTTCAAGTTGTTCTTTGGTGAATGGTTCAGCCGACCCCCTTCGGACGTTGTAGTCACATTAGCATTTTTTGCTTGATCCTTTCTTTCGTATCCCGATTTCCAATCTGCAGGTGTTGAGAATTTGAATAGAGTAGCTTAATTTTTTTGAAAGGAGGGTATTCATACCCAAATATAATAAACATAACAAAGGAAAAAAATAAAATAAAATAAACCAAAAAGGAAAGGAATGAAGCAGAATAATGTAAAAAAAGAAATACATGATGGAATAAAAGCTAATAAGAAAGAAATAATAGGTAATAACGGCTCGGAATTTGATTGTCGTTAAATCTAATACCCCCCTCAAGTTAAAGCATTGATGTCAATCATGTTCAACTTGGATTTGAAGTCATCGAACAAAGGTCAAGGAAGATTTTAGTGAGGATATCCGCTAGCTGGCCTCTAGAGGGCACAAAAGGAACATTAATTTCCTCGAACTCAATCTTTTCTTTAATGATGCATCTGTCAATCTCCACATGTGGTACGATCATGCTGGACTGGACTGCGCGTAATGTTAATGACAGTTATTATCACAAAATAGCTGCAGTGAGACGGAGGTTGACATACGAAGTTTACGGAGTATGACGTGTAACCAGAGGGCTTCCCAAATCCCCAAAGACATAGATTAGAATTCAGCTTCAGCATTCCTCTGGGCAAGTTTATATTATTTTTTGTATTTCCTTGTGACTAGATT
Source organism: Phalaenopsis hybrid cultivar (assembly GCA_002079205.1). Classification (NCBI taxonomy): domain Eukaryota; kingdom Viridiplantae; phylum Streptophyta; class Magnoliopsida; order Asparagales; family Orchidaceae; genus Phalaenopsis; species Phalaenopsis hybrid cultivar. The sequence continues at coordinate 55,185 of JXCR01066013.1, forward strand.
TCCCCATGCAAATGAGCTATACCCCAAAGTAGAATGTTGGCCATGAAATAACCTTGCCCAATCAGTATCTGTATAAACAACAATAGACTAAGAGGTGTGATGAGAGAAAAACAAACATGAGCTCGGTACACCTTTTAAATAGTGGAGAATATGATGGACAACTTGGAGATGGTGCTGATAGGGTCACACATGAATTAACTCACTATATCAACTGCGTGACATATGTCGGGGTAGGGCCAAGTAGAGTTTCCCCACAAGGCGTTGGTAGTAAGTCTTTTTGACAGATATTGCATTGAGAGTATCAAATAATTTTAAATTGGGATTCATAGGACAATCACTAGTTTACATAGAAGAAGGTTGTTCTTTGTCAAGTGATCAATCACATATTTGCCTTGAGACAGACAAATGTCTCGAGATGATCGAGTCACTTCTATGCCTAAGAAGTACCGGAGAGATCTCGAATCATCCATTTCAAAGGACTTAACAAGAATGCCTTTTAAGTACCCCAATGCTTGGTGATCGTTATTTGTAAGAATAATATCATCAACATAGACAATAAAGATAGCTATCTGGATATTGAAAAAATGCCGGAAGAAGAGAGTGTGATCCGATTAAGCCTGAGCAAGACCATAGCCCACGACAACTTTTGTGAACTTGCTGAACCAGACCCTTAGGGACTGTTTTAGTCCTTAAAGACTTTCACAATCTGCGCACTTGCCCTTTAGAAGCAGTAGAGTCAAAGCCAGGAGGGAGAGTCATGCTTACCTCTTCTGTAAGCTCTCCATTCAAGAACACATCCTTGACACAATCCAAATTTTTTGCAAGGGATAACATGACCCAAATAGTGTCTAACTTAGACACAGGAGCAAATGCCTTTTCATAGTCAATTCCGTAGGTCTATGAGTACCCTTTTGCGACCAATTATGCCTTGTTGCCTACAGATGATCCATCCAACTTGAACTTAGTGCTGAAAATCTATCGATACCCCCTAACTTTTTTACCTGGAGGAAGATCAATGACGACCTATGTTTGGTTCCGCTGAAGGGCATTCATCTCCTCAATTATTGTCCTTTTCCAGGCAGGATCAATAAATAAGTAATCTCAATAGTAGCTGGAATCTGATGGTCTGTCGGCGCAGTATCAAATGCTGTGTAGATCGAAGATAAACTGCGAAAAGAGATATATTTTGCCATAGAATGGAGGGAGCATGTCTGATTGCATGCCTTACTCGGAGAAATCACCTCTTCATTCGAAGGAGGGGTCGTGTCGAGGATGTCTTCCGCAATGTAGTCACGATCTGTAAAGAGGTAGCGGGTTCCAGAGTAGAAGTTTTGAAACTGGTCATCCGAGTATAGATACAGATAGTGGGAGGAGGAGATGGTGCACTCACCGGATTCAGGAACTCGTTGAATGGTGCAATTTCAGTGACAGGAACAATGAGGGGGACATCCATAGGAATATAATAAGGGATAGTGTCTAAAAATCCACACTTCCCCTCAATTGAGGCAGGGCTAGAAAAATCCGGAATACATTCATAGAAGGAGACATCAACACTCACATAGATTTTATTAGTAGTGGGATCAAGGTACCAATAACCCTTTGGAGTGGCAGAATACCTAAGGAAGATATATTTTATGGATCTGGGATCAAGTTCACTTCAATTGAGGTAGTGTTCCGAACAAAACTAGTGTACCCAAAAATATTGGAGTCTAATGTGAAGATCACTAGATTGATAGGGAAGCATAACACCAGGACGGCTAAGGTGGTTCGAAATTTGTGAATTTTAGAGGGGACTCTATGAAATAGTTGGTAGTGAGAATGACATCACTCAAAAAACTCTTTGGGACAATGAATTAAAATATAATAAAGCGAGCAACATCGAGTAGGTGACAATTTTTTCTCCCGGCTATCCCATTTTGTTGAGTGTCCATATATGAGTTATGATGGAGGATGCCCTTACCAAGATTTCACCTAAAATAGAGTTGAAAAATTCACGACCATTGTCGGTTCAAAGTACCTGAATAAGAGTTTTGAATTAAGTTAAAATAAAGGTGTAGAAGTTTTAGAAGGTGACAACAATTTCTTATTAGTCTTTTAAAATGTAGACCCATGTCATTCAAGTGTGGTCATCAATTAAAGTCGACCACCTTTTCTTTATGTAGCTGAGAGTGCGAGAAGGTCTTCATAGGTCACTTTGAATGAGAGAGAAAGGAGCAGAAGGAGTGTGTGGGGTGGTAATGAACCGGATGATGTTTGACTAACATACATATCTCGCAATTAAAATTAGAAGAATTTTTATTAGAAAACATAAAAAAATACAAATTTTTTGAATATTGAAAATAAGGATGACCTAAACGATGATGCAACAACATAATGTGACATTTAATGACTTGAGATAAACGACAACTCCTAAGAGGTGTGTACGCACTTTCCTTATTCTTTTCTTAGAAGTAATAGTCCGACTACCCTCTTAGCAGTTCCAATCATCTTCTCCGAACAATGATCATGAAAAATCAACCATAAAAAAAAATAGCGCTGCAATCAACATCATTCGCCAGCTTGCTGACTGATAAAAAAGTTACATTGCAACTATGAAACATGTAAAACAGGTTCTAGAGTTAGATCGGTTGTTAATACAATCAACCATTTACTAGCAATGAAACTACATGAACCATCAACAATTATGATTTTATATTTTTAAGAGCAAGGATAGAAAGTTGAGAAAGTTTGCGAGCATCCAATCATGTGATCTGTGACTTCTGAATCAATAATCCACGGATTAGAGGAGGAATAAAAATCATATGAAGTGTGCCTTGTCGAACGTGGGAGGTCGACGAATTTGTAGAGACTTGATTGGTTCCAGGATCTTGATCAATTGCTCTATATAGCTTTTTAGTGATTCGGATCCGTGAGCATGAAGTTCTCCACTTCTCAAGCTCCATATGTCGGGTCAGTCTTTATAAGCTCTTGAATCATTCCTGCGAGGTGATCGAACTTCCCACGCCCTTTGATGAGCAAAGATACAACTTGGGACCATTGGAGAAAGTTTATATCGTTCAGTTTTTGAGTACTGATAAAAAAACTGTTGTTTTCTGGTCCTCCGGTCTGCAAAGGAGCGGAGGTTGGAGTCGATCCTCCGATTGAATCAAGAACACCTTTTGAAGTTGATTCAGTGTTGGAGGAATCTATCATAATTTCGACAGAGTCAAAGGAGGTTGTGGTTCCGAGCCATAAATGAATTCCATTAGGGTTACGACAGATAAATACAACTGCAGGAATTCATATGCTTTCATGGAAATACCAAAGGTTGGATGGACTGCTACGGGAAACAGATGCCTGTAGAACCAGACTGCTGCTGGAAGTAGAGCCAAAGGAAACCTGTGGTTGTAAACAGACAAAAAAAAAAACAATTTGCGGCTGGAACTAGAAACATACGGCTGTAGAATTGGAAACAGATGAACCCTGTGGCTGCTGCTTCTTTTAGTGGACCCGACACCTGTAGAACCAGTGGAAACGATAGTTAGAACCGGCAGATGGTTGTGTTTGCAGCAGGGGGAACTAACAACTTTTGGAACAGATGGAGGAGGCTGACGACTAGGTGGCGGTTGGTGGAATTGACAGGGAGGCTGACGACTGTTGGATCTAGGGTTAGAGTTTGATATCATGTTGAGAATTGAAATAGAGCAACTTAATTCTATTGAAAAAATGAGGGGTATTTAAAGCCAAATATAATATAAATAACGAAAGAAAGAAATCAAACAAAATAAACTAAATAGGAAAGGAATAAAATAGAATAAAGTAAAAACGAAATACATAATAAGGGAATAGAAACTAATAGGAAAGAAGTAATAAGTAATAACGACTGCGGATTTGATTGCTGTTAAATCTAATACCAGGCTTTTCATGAAGTTTTCAACATATGTCTTTGATATGCCCAATCTTCTTGCAATAGTCACATGTGGGACGATTCTCCTTGTGCTTTGAGTTATAGGAGGAATTATGAAGTTTTCTCCTTGTGCTTTCAATACTTGGTAAACTCCCATTTCCAATCAACATTCAATTTTATTTGCTCTCTTCTCTCTAGACTTCAACAAAGATTTCACGGGTAGATGGAAGGGGCTTTGTTCCCATGATCTTCCCTCTCACCTCACCTAGTTCCTGAGTTAGTCCTACTAGGAATTAGATAGTTCTCTTCTTTTCAATAATTGATTTAAACAATGTCATTATGTGGACATTTCTACACGTCTCAATCATATCCAGTTGTAATCAATACTTTTTTAAGATTTTGAAGTATTGTGGTGACACTTTGACTAAGGTCATGAAGCTTGGCTACGATCTCAAACAACTTTACAGTATTTTCAGTGATGAAATATGTTTTTCTTGCAGCCTATCAGATTTTTTTTACAGTTTTCTAGAGTAGAAATTTTTTTTCCAACTTCATAGGTCATTTAGTTGACTGGCCAAGACAACCATATTATCTCGATTCTTCCATATGCGGTAGTTGGGGCAGTAATCTCAGGAATCGTGCCTACTCCCGTGAGATGTTTCTCTTTCCTTTTATCACAAATATACATAAACATAGATTGAGACCATTTAAGGTAGTTATGACTATTGAGTTATGATTTGTGATAAAGTTAAAGAGTTCAAGAGTCGTCTGGATAGAATGCCTGGTTTCTGATTCAGAGTTAAGTTGTGGAGTAGTATATGAAGTCTTCATCTTATGCTTGGTCATCAACCTTAGGATACTTTAATATTGTTTCTGGTTGACTGCAATGGACAGATGTGTTTGCTACCTTTGACTGTTGATTGTGGCCGTTGTTGTTCTGTTGCTCCTATTTCTGCCGTCGCTGGGAATATAAGTTCTGATCCAGGCATAGGGAGAGATTTTGGCCACTTATGCTGGAGACAGAACTTAATCTGACAGAACTTATTTGGCTGCTTGCTATTGCCTGACTCTTCACTGTTGCCTACATTTGGTAGAAGTTCTGCCCGGAGGTGGGCCTGCTGCGAAGAGTTTACGCTGTAACGAGATTTTCAGCAGTAGACAGGGCTGAAGGGGGGATTCCTACTGCAAGGAAGAGTCGGGAAAAGGGCTTTTAGAGATTTCCGGTCCCGACAGAGGGTGTATTTTGATGGAGGAGGTCTGGTGGCCGGAGGGAGATTGGTTATGTATTTGGGCTCNATGTTTCTCTTGTTTCTACCGTCGCTGGGAATATAAGTTCTGATCTAGGCATAGAGAGAGATTTTGGCCACTTATGCTGGAGACAGAACTTAATCTGACAGAATTTATTTGGCTGCTTNTTGTTTCTGCCGTCGCTGGGAATATAAGTTCTGATCCAGGCATAGAGAGAGATTTTGGCCACTTATGCTGGAGACAGAACTTAATCTGACAGAATTTATTTGGCTGCTTGCTATTGCCCGACTCTTCACTGTTGCCTACATTTGGTAGAAGTTCTGCTCGGAGGTGGGCTGCTGCAAGGAGTTTACGCTGTAACGAGATTTTCAGCAGTAGCAGGGTTGAAGGGGGGATTCCTGCTGCAAGGAAGAGTAGGGAAAAGGGCTTTTAGAGATTTCCAGTCCCGACAGAGGGTGTATTTTGATGGAGGAGGTCTGGTGGCCGGAGGGAGATTGGTTATGTATTTGGGCTCTAATACAATGTAGAAAATAGATTTGGAGAGGAATAATTCTCATGATTTATTTACATGTAGGGTATATATATATATATATATATATATATATATATATATATATATATATATATATATATATATATCGGGNCTGCTGCAAGGAGTTTACGCTGTAACGAGATTTTCAGCAGTAGCAGGGCTGAAGGGGGGATTCCTGCTGCAAGGAAGAGTAGGGAAAAGGGCTTTTAGAGATTTCCAGTCCCGACAGAGGGTGTATTTTGATGGAGGAGGTCTGGTGGCCGGAGGGAGATTGGTTATGTATTTGGGCTCTAATACAATGTAGAAAATAGATTTGGAGAGGAATAATTCTCATGATTTATTTACATGTAGGGTACATATATATATATATATATATATATATATATATATATATATATATATATATATATATATATCGGGAAAACAATCCCTCATAATTTACAAACTTGCCAAATATATCTAAACTAAATTAGGAAAGGAAATAATTCTGAAATTAAAAATAAAATAGCATAGAATAGGAAGAGAATAAACTAATCAAGAGTTTTCCAAATTTTTTCAATCAAATCCTCGAAGATCTTCTTAGATTTCTTTAAGGATCTTCTCAGGTTTTCTCTAGGGATCTTCTCTGATTTTGACATTTATTAGTCTCTACTCTGCCTTCATTTGGTGTTGTAAATAAATTTAAATTGTGGTAGTTTCGAACTTTTTTGTTTAAATATCATTTAACCTGCTTTAGAGTATGTCCTTTTTGATAATGTTCCCATCAAGGTGGCCTTTGTATCCATAATGCATACTCTTTTAGCGGGCCTTCAAAGCTGATTTTTAGATTCTCGACCGTAAGAGTTACTACCTTGTGTCCCTTATCATCATTAACTGTGATGATTCAAATAACTACTTATTCTGTGTGTTTGATAATAATAGAGTAGATCCTTATTTATAAAGTACTAGAAAACATTTCCATCAATGTTCTAAAAGATCTGGAATGGACCGTAACGAATGGACTTGATTTTCCGTCCTTCACATCTCTCATGCCATCCTGCCCCAAATTCAACCAAACTGGATCTTCTTGGGAGGTGCGTATGATCCTGTGTATCATGCGAGCCTTGGACTTCTGTTGTGGGGCTTTTTTGTTTTCCTGTAGTGGATCTTGAGAATTCCCTCTAGAAATTGATGCGCTTTTACCTCCTTTACACATTCACCGTCCTACGATGTGTTAACTAAAAACTCTAGATCAATAACACTCTGGCAGGCACCCCAAATGCACTTCGGATGGTGACTTTGATGCTGACCCTTGGAGAGCACAACAAATTGCTTGTATAAAAGGCTTTCATCTCTTGTTTTTTTGATGTAGTGAATTTTAGTTTCCTAGCATACAAACTATTGTCTGTTTGCCATCTATTTGTGAATGGAAGATCTCATTTCGATAGTTTGGAATCCATCAAATCCTGAAGAGCCTTTCAGAAATTAATGAGAAACATATTGCCCCTATGAGAAATGATAGATAAATGATACTCAAAAGTGCTTCCAAACATTTTGTTAGAAGCAACTTTGGGGCTTCCTCACTTGTGATAGTTTCCTACACTGAGGTCCTATATTGTTGAAACGGTTCACTATGAAGAGACCTCCTATATTGTTGAAACAGTTCACTATGAAGAGTAGGCAATTAAACCCTCATCATGTCTCTGATAATCCTTTCAAGAAGTCCATCTATATGACTTATGATGACCGATTGGGTCTTGACCAGACCAATCGTCCAATTTGAAAGCATCGATGTAATGCAGAGTAGACATCTTTTTAAAAATATTGCACATACATTTTCATCTTCGGCCAATTAACTTAGTGCTTTAGATTTTGGAGAGGCTTCTTTGCACCAAAGTTTTACTCCACTCTTGAAGCATGTGCCTCCACATGCCAGACAAATGATTGATGTTTACAAACATGAAACCATTGATCTTCATGGTACAATTGACCTTACGTCTTTATGCTTGCTCTCAACTGCTTTTAGTTACTGAAATTGAGTAGCGGGATTTAATTGTATTGCATAAGAAGATTTTCTACTCATATGTTGCACAATGCATGGTGCTTCGAAGTTCAGCGCTTTTATCTTTTCTGCTGAGTGGAACACTTGGGCGGTCTGGAAATGGGAAGGAAACTTGGAATAAATAATTCAGAGCTATTAATGAAATGGAAATGGCTAATGAATAAAGAAAATACTCGATGTGGCTAATCAGTATTTGTAGCTATGCTTAGAAGTTGGAGCTACACAATTATACTACTTGACTAATTGCCATTTTCAATTGTTTAGTTACATAGAGGGAAGCTTACCTCCATTTGGCCTCTCTCAACAATAGCCACCACATTGCTCGCATTACCAGCACACACAAACACATAATACCCCAAATGTTTTTCTTTCTTTTATTATGGGCATACCACTCCCAAGAGTACTATGCCATGATATAAACAGCTGAGAGGGGATGCCAAGCCAGCCACCAACAGAAGATGAGTGACAAAAGCATAGGCGCCTCCCAAATGATCTTCTTAGAGGCAAGTTTTAAATAGGCTTTCTGATTTTTGATTCCTTTTGATTTTGAAAGTAATAGTTATCCGATTTCTATTTCTTTAGAATCAGATACAAGGGTTCTTGTATTGTGCTCGGAAAGATGGCCTTTGTGGATTATATGCTTAAAAATCTATCATATAAAGTATTAATCATGTTTAACAGCGTTAAAGAACAGAGAAGCTAGTTGCTTATGTAACACAAGTTCTCACTCTTCATATTTGTCATATTTTTATTTGAGGGTAAAAAACAAAAACACAGTTGACATTCTTACTCTGCAATCTGTGACTCCTGGTGGGATGGCGTGTCATCAAGCAAATGACAAACTTATTGGCACTTCTATTTGAATTTCATTTTGTGTTGCATTATTCTGATTTGTAAGGCATCCCTGCTTGAGTTGCTCTTTTACAGAAGTTTCTTTAAGAATATATCGAAAGCGGAAGTAGTTGAAAAGCTTTTTACAATTTGGCCTCTACTGCTTATGCTAATTTGGCCATAGAGACGATTGCAAANTGCAGTTTCTTTAAGAATATATTGAAAGCGAAAGTAGTTGAAAAGCTTTTTACAATTTGGCCTCTACTGCTTATGCTAATTTGGCCATAGAGACGATTGCGAAGTCCTCGCATCCATATAAGCTTTATGATTTTTTTTAACTGTGAGACTATTTCTTGGAATGTAGTGGTAGGGTTGTAGATGAGGTTTTGAAAATTGGATTGGATATTGAACCAGAAGGAGGATTTCAATGCTCCATAGTTCAACTAGGGTTGAATCGATTGATGTAATAAATATTCAGATTATTTATATGACTTAAAAATATAATAATGATGGAATAATGATATTTTCNAAAGTCCTCGCATCCATATAAGCTTTATGATTTTTTTTTGACTGTGAGACTATTTCTTGGAATGTAGTGGTAGGGTTGTAGATGAGGTTTTGAAAATCGGATTGGATATTGAACCAGAAGGAGGATTTCAATGCTCCATAGTTCAATTAGGGTTGATTTGATTGATGTAATAAATATTCAGATTATTTATATGACTTAAAAATATAATAATGATGGAATAATGATATTTTCATTAATTCAATGTACAATAATCTAATTCATCAATGTACAATAATCTAATTCATGAAACTTCTCTCTTTATTATTATGAAATTCTAAGTCAAAAAGTTTTGGGATATGATATCTAATTATTTTCTCTATTTTAAATTTAATCTTTTATTTCTAGCCGTTTGATCAAAATTAAAAAAAAAGCAAAAAAAATTAATCAATAGTAAAATCAAGTGATTCATAAAAGATCAAACTGTTTTCATCGTACAACCGCTATTTTGTGCGAAACCGGGTTTGGACTTGGACCAAATCGGCCGGAGGAAACCTGTTCACTATTGAATTGGCCTGTCCTATTTTATTTATAAAAACATATTGATCGCTAAAACTGATAAATTATCTAAAAGATGGTGAATTGCTGTTTTTAGCATTTGACTGACTCTTNAGCAAAAAAATTAATCAATAATAAAATCAAATGATTCGTAAAAGATCATACTGTTTTCATCGTACAACCGCTATTTTGTGCGAAACCGGGTTTGGACTTGGACCAAATTGGCCGGAGGAAACCTGTTCACGATTGAATTGGCCTGTCCTATTTTATTTATAAAAACATATTGATCGCTAAAACTGATAGATTATCTAAAAGATGGTGAATTGCTGTTTTTAGCATTTGACTGACTCTTCATTTTTTTTCCTTCTAATTCCAGCTAAGGAGGGCAAAAGATGAGATCATAACAGCAAGTAAAGTGGCCTATAGATTCCTTGCAAGCAAAGCTTCAAATTTACAAGCCTCTCCAGAGCCTTCAACTGACTCAAACAGAGAAGGAACCACTCCTAGATTGCAGGGGTCATGGCTAAAGAATCTTGCATCCTTCGGCGCCAAGCCATCGTCAGGTAGGTCAACAGATGTTTCTGAAACAAGCGATGAGACTCATCCCTTAGGACCTCGTTTGCCTTCAGAAACATTTCAACAATGAGTGTACAAATTCTTCATCATTTATTTTTCTATTCCTGTTCTTTACAATTCTTCACAATCTCTCCATCTCCTGTTTGTTGTGAACAATTAATTGTTTAAGCCGATTTGTACTTTTATTCATCATTTTAGAATCTGTGCTGTCACCCGTAGGTATTTTTATTTGCTCATTGTGTTTATTGTTAGAGGGCTTTGTAATCAATGTAAGAGAAGAAAAAAAAAAAGTCATTCAAGAAAAATTTGATACCGATTATGCGAGCACTCATTTTACTGGCCATTCACTTACTGTTGGGCATCGCTGTCAAATTTTATTTATTTACTTATTTTTTGAAGCGGTGGGTGTTACAAGTATAAATCTAATGTTGGGGTGATATAATCTAGAGTTTTATGTCACAGACAAAAACTCTCACATCGGTTAGGTGTAGGACCGAAAAACAGTATTTAAGTCCTGAGCTGCCCACCACCCGAAGAGCTCTTTTGGGAGGTGACAAGTGGTATCAGAGCAGATAACTGCCTGCCAGGTGTGTGGACTCTCCATGGTCTAGTGGGAGCCTCAGTGGAGCCGATCCGTGACGAGGATGTCACGTGATTGTGTGGAGGAGAATGTTACAGACAAAAAGTCCCACATCTGTTAGGTGTATGGTCGAAAAGCTGTATTTAAGTCCTGAGCTGCCCACCACCCCTAATAGCTCTTTTGGGATGTGACATTTATCTGCTATTCCAAAAAAAATATAATTACTAAAGCTTTGTTTATGATTTTTCCTTGACAATTTTGTTTTCCTGTTGCTGCACAGAATTTAGAATTTTATGATGAGAAATATTTTCTTATAATAGGATTCATCAGTGTGCTAAAAGCGGGTTTAAAGAATCCATGCCTTGCCAGCGAGTTTGTATGGTTTCGGGTCAAATATTTTAAGATAAAATTAGATTTTAGATATTCCTAGAGGTTTTCCATTTATTTGGCAGAGACTTTAAGGTTTGATTCGACGATTGTCAATGGTGTAAACCCATGCTTAAATTATTTTTGTTTTGCAGTGAGGAAATTTTTTTTTTTAATGGTTAATTATTAAAGTTGTAGAGTACACAGTGTATTTTAAATTTATCATATCATCATGAATTTTATTTTAAATAATAGATTTTATTTGAATAATTTTTAATTTTATAATATTTAATTATTTTTTTTATATGTGAATATGCACGCACTAGGGTGTTTGGATATGCGTGTGCATTTTTGTGTGAGTGCGTAATGGTGTTTTAATGACCAATATCTCCTGTTATTGAAACTTTCTAAAAAATGCGAACTCTAGAGTTTTTATTTTAAAAATGAACTCTTTGGTTGAATATTCTTGTTATTGTGGTCATNGATATAATCTAGAGTTTTATGTCACAGACAAAAAGACTCACATCGGTTAGGTGTAGGACCGAAAAACAATATTTAAGTCCTGGGCTGCCCACCACCCCGAAGAGCTCTTTTGGGAGGTGACAAATGGTATCAGAGCAGATAACTGCCTGACAGGTGTGTGGACCCTCCATGGTCTAGTGAGACCCTCAGTGGAGCCGATCCGTGACGAGGATGTCACGTGATTGTGTGGAGAAGAATGTTACAGACAAAAAGTCCCACATCTGTTAGGTGTAGGGCCGAAAAGCTGTATTTAAGTCCTGGGCTGCCCACCACCCCTAATAGCTCTTTTGGGATGTGACATTTATCTGCTATTCCAAAAAAATATAATTACTAAAGCTTTGTTTATGATTGTTCCTTGACAATTTTGTTTTCCTGTTGCTGCACTTATCTTTGATAACTCAGAATTTAGAATTTTATGATGAGAAATATTTTCTTATAATAGGATTCATCAGGGTGCTAAAAGTGGGTTTAAAGAATTCATGCCTTGCCGGCGAGTTTGTATGGTTTCGGGTCAAATATTTTAAGATAAATTAGATTTTAGATATTCCTAGAGGTTTTCCATTTATTTGGCAGAAATTTTAAGGTTTGATTCGAGGATTGTCAATGGTGTAAACACATGCTTAAATTATTTTTGTTTTGCAGTGAGGAAATTTTTTTTAATTATGGTTAATTATTAAAATTGTAGAGTACACTGTATTTTAAATTTATCATATCATCATAAATTTTATTTTAAATAATAGCTTTTATTTGAATAATTTTTAATTTTATAATATTTAATAATTTTTTTTATATGTGAATATGCACACACTAGGGTGTTGGATATGCGTGTGCATTTTTGTGTGCGTGCGTAATGGTGTTTTAATGACCAATATATCCTGTTATTGAAACTTTCTTAAAAATGCGAACTCTAGAGTTTTTATTTTAAAAATGAACTCTTTGGTTGAATATTCTTGTTATTGTGGTCATCATGATTGGTTTAAACTTTGTTTGCCCTATCCCTTTCCTATCCTGCAGAGGATAATTTAGATATTTTTTTTTTACATTACAGATTTTGTTCGTAAAGGACATGGTCTTTGATTTTGCATGTGATTTGAGTTTATTTAAATTTCGTCTTGTCATTAACTGTGTCTATTCGATTTCATGTATTAAGAATCGAGCTTGTATACCTAACCTCATGATTGCTTCTTATAATTTGAAATCAAGTTTATATTTTAAAAATAAATTTTATTTAAAAGAAATTTTGAAGGTTTTATGTAAAGGTAAATATCGATCTCCTGTCATTATAAGCTTTATCATGATGATGCTTGTTACAAGATTGAAGTCTTATCAATTTAGACTTCGGAGTTGGATCGAACTTGTTAAGTGGGATTTAGTCACGTCAACTTTAGTTCTTGTTATAGGATGATCATACTTTCAAAGTGAGATTTATGACATTGTTTTATAGTAAGGTAGTCTGATTGAGAGTGTGAAGTTTTATGAATTTATGTTTAAACAATTGTTCTTGCATGCTTTCAAGATGGGGGTTAAGTTCTAATATCTTTCTTTTTCTTTAATTTGTATAATATTTTATGATGGTTAGTTTAAGCATTTTAATATATTGGTTGGAGCACATGCAAATAATTTGAATTCATTTTACGACGGTCCATGTAACATTCTTAAACTATAAGTTCGAGCATTTTATGCTTTAGTAGGAGAACATATAGATATTCTTGGAGTTCATTTTATACTAGTCTTCATAGCATTCTTTTATTATAATTGAGTTTTTAACACTTTGGTTTTGAACATTAAGATAATTCGAGTTAATTTTACATTTGTATTGTATACTTAGACCTATTATCAAGCATTAGCATGTTAGTTAAAGCCCATATATAAAATGTTAGTTGATGACATGCTTTTAGAAGCGAGACTATTTGATTTAATTTTTTATTAGTCTGCACAATATTCATTGACCATACGTTTGAGCATTGAGCACTTTAGTTGGAGGACATGAAGACATTCAATTTTGATGATGTTTACATTCGTTTGGTGTATTTCCATAATCTTCATGATACTTTAATGAATTTTGAGGCATTTATTCTAGTTGAAAATAGCCTTTAGAATTTTTGAGGCCTGAAATTATGAGAATATGACTATTTGTGCAAAAAGCCTCATATGTGTAGTGTTTCATTTTAAATTTCACAAAGATGACATTTGGTTTGGTTGTATATGTGTGTTGATTGCCTATCAATTAAAACTTTTATTGCATGCTTAAATCATTGTCATATTTCTTGCATGCAGTTCATAGTTTAT
>JXCR01066013.1:76241-87459 GCA_002079205.1 Phalaenopsis hybrid cultivar
ATATATATATATATATATATATATATATATATATATATATATATATAAATACCTTAGAAAAGACTCAAATCTTTGATCATTGGGTCAATTAATATATGATAAGTAGTGTAGGGTATTTTTAATGATTTAGGTGAATTATCGGGTTCTGAGGCATAACTTAGTGGATCCTTAAAAGTTTTAATGAATGATTTTCTTGAGCAAAGAATAATAAGTCTAGTAGTCCTTCAAAATATTCAAAAGATCGTAAAAGTGTTCGGGGCATAACCCTAAACAACTTTTAGAACCCTTTGAATTGTTTTGAGTTCATTTAGATTTATTATGTTGCTCACTTAATCATCCAAAGTTAATTTAGGTTCAGTGGTTTAATATAACCTATGCTCAACGAACCTTAATATCTTAATTATCTCAAGAGCAGGTTACTCAGACATTCACTTCATATTTTATTTAAGAAATATGTAAGTAGATGCCCTAAGGGCTAACTCAAGTAATTAAAGATCTTATACACACCATTAAAGTTGGGCTTGTAGTGTTTAGAGGTGTTCATTAATCAATCGAGTTTTTTTCTTTTCTAAACCTCATTAAACAAGTTTAAATATCAAGCCTAACTCACTACTAAGCCCTTAAATTTAAGCTTAGGGGTAAATTTGTAATATCTAAAATATTAAATGAAATGAAATTCAATCCTCATTAAAATCATGTTTATCATCTAATCGCCAACTAGGGGCTTCAAATAAGTGAAAAATTAGCTTCCTAACTTAAACCCACTACCTTAGAATCATCAAATCAAGTTAGTTTCCAAGCCATAATAATTTATAAGATTACATTTTTACCCTTATTATGAAAAAAGGTGATGAGTTAGTTTCTACCTCTTAACCCATTATGTTTCAAACATCCAAAAGAGTTTATTATGATAAAAAATACACATTTACCCTTTTAACTTAACATAAAATTTAATCAGGGCATCAAAAATCCAAAATTACCATTTGCCCCTAAGACTCCACTTCATAACTCACTAAATATAACTCAAATAACTTTGAAATTTTTATAGTACCCCACTCATGGATCATTTAAAATATCAAAGGAAAAGTAATGTTTTTTATAATTTTTATTTAATTTATATAATTATTTTAGCTCAAAAATAAGAATTTTCAATATTAACTAATTTAACTAATCAAACTAAAGTTTATGTTCATGAGAGAATTATTGGAGTTTCACCTAGGTCAAAGGACCACTTGGAAAAAATTTCATTAGTATTTAAATTATATTTTAATTATTATAAGTATTTATTGGTTTTAGTGATTAATTAAATAGAATAAGATTTTTCAATATTAATTTATTTAACTAATTAAAGTAAAGTTTTTGTTTATGGGAAAATCACTGGAGGTTCACCTAGATCAGAGGACCACTTGGACAAAATTTCATTATTTTTTAAATTATATTTTAATTATTATAATTATTTATTGATTTAGTGAATAATTAAATAGAAAATATAATTTAATTTCAAAAATTACTTTTTATTTTTTTATTTAATCTCTTTAAGTCCAAAGAACTCAGAGAAACAAAATTTTCATTTTTATGATTTTTATTCAATTTATTTTAATCATTTTAATGAAAATTAAGGAAAATACATTTTTAGCATCTAAACATATGTAACTAAACTATAAAAATAAAAAATAAAATATTTTAAAGGGTCCCAAGTGATCAGGAAACAATTAGAAACTTTTTTAGGCATTTTCATATTTTTTGCAATTTTTAATTATTTTTAATTATTTTTAATTTAAAAAATAACTAAAAAATGAACTATTTATTTTAATAGAAATTTTATTTTTCGTATTTTCTCTTGATCAAAAGGAGCTCAGAAAATTACTTTTCATAATTTTCATAATTATAGTTTATTTATTATAATTATTTTAATGCAAAAATCCCATGTTACTTGAAAATAGACTTTAGTGATCAAATTAATTCAAATGGGTTCCAAATATTTACATTGAGTTAAAATGATCATTATTTATAGTATGAGATCTTTTTTTTAATGATTTTTGAATTTTAGTATATTTATTTAAATTTTAATGATTTAAAATGGCTTAGTTAGCTATAATAATGTACATAAATATTTAAACAGTTTATATTTTTCTTAGAGTCTTCTAACCACAGAGAACCTAACAAAGTAAGTCTCATATTTTTTTTATTTATATTTTAATTTATATTATTATTTTATGCAAAAATAGACATATAAGCTTAAAAATTAGGGTTTCATAGCTAGAGATGCTCTTTGAGTTTGAAAAAATCAAGGAACATCCCCACTGTTATGTAGAACAAACCTTTAAAATTTCAAGCCATTGTGATTATTATTTATTTAATTAAAATTAAAATAAGCCAGGAGTATTTAATTAATTAAAAATAAATACATGCCAAATATTTTATTTTTGATCCATAGTATTTTCTTCTGTTCACCGAGCATGAGGGTATTTTTATTTTATTCTTATGATTTTTCTACACCAAGTTATGAATTTTTAAAGTTTCTAAATTAATTTAAATATAAATACCATAATTTTCTACTTATCCTTACGTCATCCACGTCAACCTATTGCGACTCCGAAAGACTATCGTCGCGTTCTGATTCATTTTGCTTTACACCTCAGCATGCCATGCGTCCGGCTGCTCATGACAGATCTTTCGTCCGACTTCTCATCAGCTGTTAGATTAACACACGAGCGAATGGACGACATCCGTTCATCATCCCCAATTACTCTAAGCTGAGATCGTCCACACTAAAATTGTAAGATCTCGGTCGATACTCAACCAAATCACACAGAATTTGTTCCTACAGCTTCATCTACTCAAGGCAGACCTAGCTATATGGTTATGTGCATATGAAATACAAGTTCACTTCACAATTGATGAAACTGAGAGCAAAATTAAGGATTTTGAAATATACCTCACCCCAAGAGGTGAAGTCTTGATTGTGTGCTTGTGGAAGCTTCTCTGTAGTCCAACGAACCTCCTTGAAATGACTGTTCGAGCTGGTGTAAGGTCTAAGTATGATTTCGATCGTTAGAGTGCTCAACAGAGAGGAGTTTTGATGAGGAACTTCCTCGTTTGGTCTGAGGAAGCTTTTGGATGCTTTAATTTAGAGTTTTTGGGAGTTTTATGGAGTGACAAAAAATCCCTAGATTTTGAACTCAAAATTAGCGTTTAGCAGTGGCTTTAAATGGCCAAGGATGGTAGGGTTGAAGTCAGGAAGGTTAAGAAATGCTCTGTGAGCAATTTAGAAGGATCTCCCCAAGTAATTGACAACACTCTCCTCATGGTCGTGAGAGCGGTGGTTTAAATAGAGGAGGAAGGGGTGGCCAATTGGGCTGATTAGTGGGTGCAAAGTGGAGCTTAGGTGGAGGGCTGAACTGCGCCAGTGGCCAATGGGGTTGAGCCACATTGGATGGGTAAATTTGAGGCTTAATTCATGGGGGAGTCTTCTCGGTTTTGGGTTTTCTGGCCACTAGGCCGACCGACCAGGCCAGGGGAGGTGGCTAGTTGGGTCAGGGAACCAAGAGGGAGTTTTAGTTGTGATCAAGATGGGGGCTTATTCAATTAAGCTCAAGCTTAGGTCATTTGACCAAAAATGGGAAGGAATCCTCTAAATCATGGGACCCTTGGTCCATGGCACTTCTAGGGTGGGCTAAGAAGATCTAAGCTGGTCCTTAGGGTCCAAATGTTAGCTGTGGTGGTCAATATGGGTTGGACCAAGTGGCTCCAAGTGAGTTTAGGGTTTAGGTTCAAAATCTAGGATTTGGCTTGGTCTTAGGTTTTGGTTGGACTAGAGCTTGGCTTTGGCCCAATTGAATGATCAATTTGATGTAGTAGATTTTCATGAAGTGTTTGGGCATCAATTGGGTTTAAAATTGAGGGGCCATTGAGTTTAATTTGGAGGAGTTTGAAGTTTTGGGCAAATTGGGGATTTTGATTTGAGTTGAATTTGGGCTAGGCTTGAGGCTAGGTCAAGGCCAATTGAAGGTTCAATTTTATCTAGGGGAATGTTAGGAAGAATTTAAAATCCAAAATTGGTGGAATTGGATAGGCTAAAGAATTCAATTCGATGGGATTTTGGCTCATGGTCAACTTGGGGGTTTAAATTAGGCTTGGAATTTGAGTTTGAAATTGGGTTTAATTGGGCTCGAGTTTAGTTCAAAATTGGCTTAGACATGATGAAATTAAGTTTAGATTTGAAATTGGGGAAGTTGTAAATCAAATTGGTGGGAATTGGGGGTGATTTGGAGAATTTAGGCATTTTAGGGGTAAAATTGGGATTTTGGCCAAAAATTGGTCAAATGGGTCAAATTGGGTTCAATGGGTGGTTGGGATTGGTTTTGAGAGTGTTTGAAAAGATTTGGGAGGTTTTGATAATTTTTGGACCATGAGAGGTGTTTTGGTAATTTTGGAGAAGTTTGGGGGAAAAGGCCAAAATTGTGTATTTGGGTAGAATGAGATCAATTGAAGATGCTAGTCATAAAATTTCCCTTATGGTGCCATGAGATTAGGGGAGATCCCATTTTTTATCCTCTATGTGTTGGTCTTAGCTAAACATAGCTTAGGGCTATGGGTTTGGGAGATCATCCACATGAGTTCTCTAAAGAGTAGGGGATAAAGCTAAGCATGTTTGATTAAGGGTGTTAGGTTGTGAGTGAAGGTGAGGGGTTTCAAGTCTGTGTGTGCATTATTGACCAAGATCACACCACCCATGGCTAACCTTAAGACCAAACAGTCCTATGGGGACTCTTTTTGAGCTCCCATTTATTGGCTCCACCTACTATGTGTTAGAGGTTATAACCAACATGTGGAACTTCAAGAGAGCCAAGAAGCATTTAGAATTTCTAATGAGGTAGGGTTCCATCACTAGTCCTATAGGAGAGTCAACAGGAAAGTCATATGACTAGATTCTAGGCTTCTAAGGAAGAAAGACTAGACCTCAATAAAAGTGAGGTGAACACTTGGTTTTATATATTCATCTTGAAGGGGTCAAAGTTTTAGTTGGGATAATTTAATTTAATGATTTCTTGAGGACCAACCATATCTCCTTATATATAAGATTTCAATCTTTGTCCATTGTTTTTAAAAATACAACAAATGATTTTCTACTCTCAATATCAACAACTCCAAAGAAAAATTGTCTAATTAGATTTTGATCATGCCACTTTTTTATATGTTTCTTAAATATTTGACATTTTCATTATCTTGCATTATAAACTCTTCTAATTTATTTAATTGTTGTAAGCACTTTTTTTATCAAATCTTTGATATTATAGTTGAAGTTCTTAACTACATAATAAGCCTTATGCTCAAAATCTATGGGTAAATAATATTCCTTTTGAAAAATTAACCTTTTGGGAGACATACCTATGGATATTTTATAAGCAATCCTATAGTTCCATAATGCATCATCTAATCTAAGGGACCAATCCTTTCTACTAGGGTTCAAAATTTTGTTATAAGTTCTCTTCATCTCTATAGTTGACACTTCTTCTAATATACTTGTCTAAGGATGATATGCAATGAAAATACTACATAGAAATTAATGTCTCAATTCTTTTAATGCAAATGTGACTCCCTTTATCACTACTAATAACTTGAAGTGTTCTGAATCTCCTAAATATATATTTCTTTAGTCAATTTTTAATACCTTGAGAAACAAACCTAGGTAGAGCAACTGCTTCTATCCATTTGGAAACATAATTGACTAAAATCAGAATATACCAATTTCCTAAAGATGATACAAACAGTCACATAAAATCCATTCCTCAAACGTAAAGTATTTCAACTTCTAAAATAGAATTTAATAACATTTCATTACCCTTTTGAAATATTATCTACTTATTGATATTTCTCACTTCTCTTAATAAATTTATCACATCCTTAAATAGAGTATGCCAAAAAAATCATGATTGTAAGATCCTAAAAATAATTCTAAGACCTCCAAAAAACCATCCAAATTCCCAATCATAACACAATTTAATGATGTTTTTTTTCTCTTCCAGAGGAACACATCTCCTAATAATTTGGGTCTTACATTTTTTAGAAAGGTAGAGTTAATCCAAAAGTAAAATCTGACATCATACACGTAATTCTTCCTTTAGTTAAACGACATATCATATGGGACAATGTCGGTAACAATGTAATTCACAATATCAATATACCAATCAATAATTTGTTCAATAACAACAAGAAGTAATTCATTAGAAAAATTCTAATTAATTTAATCATGCAAATCCTCAGAATGTTCTTACTCAAGTCTCAATAAATAATCAACTACTTGTCTCTTAGTACATTTTCTATCCATAATCTCAATTTCAAATTCTTGTAATAAAAGTACACATTTAATCAAACGTAGCTTGACATTCTTCTTAGTCACATGATATTTAATAGATGATTGATATGTGAAAACTTTCATTTTAGTACCAATTATGTAGGATTTAAATTTGTCAAATGCAAACATTATTGCTAGTAACTCTTTTTTAGTGGGGGTATAGTTTACTTGTGCATCATTTTGAGTTATACTAGCATAGTATATTACCTGAAATACTTTTTCTTTTCTTTGACCGAATACAACTCTTAAGATATAATTAGTAGCACCACACATAAACCTAAGAGAGTATTCCTAATAAGGTGCTAGTATAATAGATGTTATGATTAATGTTTGCTTTAAAAGTTCAAAAGCCGGACTTCCCTCAACATTAAATTCAAAGGGCATGCCATTCTCTATTAAATGACAAAGAGATTCAGAAATTTTATTAAAGTATTTAATATATCTACGATAAAATTTGCCATGCCCTATGAATCTCAAAATCCCTTTAACTAAAATGGGTGAAGATAGTTTTTCTATAACTTGAATTTTAGTCTGCTACATTTATACCTTTTTTAGAGAGTTTATGTTATAAAATGACACCCTCAGTAACCATAAAGTGACATTTCTCTCAAATCAGTACAAGATTTGTCTCCTCATATCTCTACAAGTCACTTACTAGTAGTTCAAGGTATGTATCAAATTATGTGTAAACAAAGAAAAATTATCCATAAACACCTCAATCCTCTTCTCAATAAGATAGTTAAATATTGATAACGTACATCTTTGAAAAATATTACGGGCATTACATAACCTAAAAGGTTATTCTCTTAAAAGTAAAAGTTTTGTACGGACTAGTAAAAGTAGTCTTATCCTAGTCTTCTAATATTATATGTATTTGGTGATATCCTGAATAACCATCTAGGAAATAAAAGTAGGGGTGTCATGCCAATCTATGTAGCATCTACTTTGGAAAATGGGCATTCCTAGTTGGTTTGCTTAATTTCCTATACTCTATACAAATTCTCTAACAAGTGACACTTAAAAAGATCAGATGTGGAACTAATTTTTTTTTCTACTTCTCTCTCTCTCTCTCTCTCTCTCTTTTTAGGCAATGATTGTTATATCTTGATAGACCTTTAATGATTTTGAATTTCACTTTTCCTTTCCTAAAGCAAAGAGTTAGATATATTTCCTTTACGTAAAAACATAATATTAGTTTTGAAAATTATTTTCAGTAAAAGAAATTTAAGTTTTGAAAATAAAAGTTCTAATTCTTCTACATTTTTCAAAAATACAATTTCTCCTACTAAAGATAGTTACACGATATTTATCATTTCCACACTAAAAATTTTTAACTTTAAGTTTTTCTTCAATACTATAGGTTTTAACTAAATTCTTTTACTCATTTCCATATTCAAAATTTTAATTCCCTAATATAACTTCATATACATGATCATTTTTCTTCAAATTAAAATCAAATTTATTTGAAGTATATTTGAGAACAAATAAATTTCAAGTTTTTAGAAAAAATTTTCATTCCCCCCCAAACTTAAATTTTTAATAAGATAAAAAAATTTAGCATCATATATATGGACATGAATAAAAACTAAAAATAACATGCTTGCAGGAATTTTACATCCTAAATATACAAGTACAAAAATTTAAAACAAGAGTAAAAATTAGTTTGATTAAATTTTAATTTACTTAACATATAGAGATTCATTAGACTTCTATGCAGTGGAGGATAATATAAAAGAAAACAAATATACTAAAAAAAATTCACAACTGTAACATAGAGAAAATATCTGGTAGTAATTTTGAAAATTTTAAACATGAAGCTTTTAAGTGAAAATTAGCAATATTCTAAACCTTCTTAGGATTCACGATTAAGTTCAACACAAACTAACTAAAAACACTAAACAACACAGCTAAAACAATTACTACCACAAAAGTAAAACATAAATACTCACAAAAGCATAAATATATCACAACAGTGTCTAACAAAACAAAACACAGACTAAACTATCAGTTTCAAACAAACAAACAAAACAATAAGTACAGTATAACTGTACCACAAAAAGTTCACAACAATACATAAAAAACTAAACTAAACTATAGAACCAGTCTAATCATGCTCTTCCTCCTCAGCATCACTCTCATCCTATGCCAAACTGCTGCAGGCTCATATGATGGATATTTTAGATATTGAGGGAAAACTACACTCTGGTCACCTCTCGTGAGGTTTTCCATACATGAGTGGAATTTTTCCTCATAATCACATGCCCATCTATATGGTCTGCAAAATTTTTTAAATTCAATACCTTATTAGCGCTATAGTTGATATTGTCCAATATCCTCTGGAATAATTGTGACTGAGAATCAGATCCGGAAGTCCAACCCTGTGATGTAAAAACACGTGTAGTAGAAACTCAAGATGTAGAAGCACCTGAACTGCTGGAAAATCCACCTCTCGAGGCAAAAATTGAATGATGTGAATAGGACTTCACATTGACACTAGTAATGAGCTTGAGTGGCTGTAGTATCTCCTCCCAGCTATCAAATCTAACTCCAGCCTGCTCGCATAAAGAAAAGATCAAGGATGTGAATCCTAAACCTGTTGTAGTAGCAAAGATGACAGAACTCGTAATAACATCTTAAATCAAAGCTCCAATGCGATGAGCTTGAAATGTTGAATACAATAGTTCAAGGTTGCTCGATCTTGGGTCACTTCACTTAAATGATTTCTAAGCAGCAGACGAGCATAAATAAAGTATTGACATGCTTTTGCAATGACATCCAACTTTGAAGATGGGAAGTTAACTCTTCTTTCATTAGTAATCTTCCATAATCCCTTCCACCAGTCAACAATGAAATAATCTTGTCTAACTCTTCCTCATTAGGATTATAGTTTGAATAAAAGCATAACGTGCTAGGGGACAACTGATAAAACTAAGTTATTACCTCAGATGAGAAAGACATTATCTTTCCTCTAACCATGACTCCTTCTTCTCCAGCCTCGGCGAGATTTGCATAAAACTCCCGAACAACATGAATAACTGGCACAACATAAAAACAACAAAACCGCTGCCACTGGAGGCAAAAAATCAAATCTTCAACAGCTCCTCTTGGACCATTGAAACATTGTCAGGGATCAATTTCCTTGATTGCAGTGCATCATTGTATCGATCCTGAGCTCTCGCACTAACAAACTTCTTGAATTAAATTGAACTTTTCCCTTGCTCCTCTTCATCCTTGGGGCCAGTTCTAAAAATCATAAAAAAATCACAAGAAATTCCAAATTCAACTCTAAATCATTAAACTTAACTCCTAAAAGCTTAAACTACCAAATCTATGTATTTTCCATAGATTTTTCTCAAATTTTTACCATGAATAATGATTTTCGGGTAGATCCATAATGTGCCCAAAATACATGGTGGATAAAAAAATTTACATATAAGTGAAGCTCTTACCTCAAGAAGAACAAATCTAACAATTTTTTCTTCAAACCACCAAGAAATCTTCATATTAGGGCATGCCCTAATCTCCAAATCATGAATGATAGAGGAAGGAGATGTAGTCGAGGGCAAAAATGGTGTTTTTGGACCCAATAGTCACTTTAAACTGTTTGTGAACCGACACTTAAGCATGAATAGTTCGACGCTTAGGCTCCATTCTCTCGATTAAGGCGGCGCCTAAGCTCTGGGTCTTGGTGCATAGGGATTAGTGCACAAATTTTGATTTTTTTAGTTTAAGTAAAATGCACTTCTATCCTAAGTCAACCAACCCTACCTGGTCTCATATATCTTTAATTACTATATTCTTCCCTTTTAACTCTCCTCTTTCTAAAGATTCACTAATCTTAACTTATTTGATTCAATACAAAATAACATGAAATTTCACACGAACAAACACTTATATTAATTCACAAACAATTACAAACATCTCAATACATAGATTCTCAATCCAAAGAGTCTTGGATGAGATAGTTCCTAATTCAAACACTAAACAATCATAACATTAAAAACACACTAAAAAAACTTAACATTAACAAATAAACACTAAAAACTCAAACACTAAACAAATAACTTAATTCCACTCTCCATCCGGTGGAACAAATCCTGGCCTATCATTAGTTTCTCCTTTAGCATTTGGAATGTAAATTTGATAGAACAGACAGTGGTTAATAACTCTGGTTGAATCTTCTTCAATCCATTTGTTTTTCAAATACATAGCCTTGTCCTCTTCTTATATAAAACTAGTATGACTAAACTACATCTTAAGTTGTCATCCTATATGATTCAGATGTGTGTTAACTTCCATCACTATCGCTTCAATTGAAGTCACATCAACCTCAATTTTAGTAATTTTCTCTGTTATTCCTTCGATACTAACGACTAGGAAACTATTGTATAACTCTTGCGCACTATGACTAATCAATTTACTCCTCATTATTTCATCCTTATTCTTCAAATCACTCTCCCAAGATGGCATCTCTTAAAATCTCTCTTTTCACTTAGAATTTAGGGTTAAAATTGAAGTGTGGTGAGACTTCTCCTCATTCCCTTCTATTTATAGGCTCTAAACCTCCCAAACAACTTCTAAGCACGTCCTAGAATTGCTATCCCACGATAAAACTAATCAAATCTTGGTTAGAAATTATAGAAACCAAAATTTACACAAATTTTTAACAGCCGCGCTTAAGCACCGAATATTGGTGCTTAAGCGCCAGTGCTTAATTTAGTACAGGCCAGCTTAACGTCAAAAAACTCGTTCTAACACGTCTAAGCCATATTTTTAAGGTCTTAGAATCATTACTAAATCAATATACATTCAAAATACTACCATGATTTTCTAAATCAAACACAACAACATAATATTCAA
>JXCR01066015.1:0-19276 GCA_002079205.1 Phalaenopsis hybrid cultivar
CATACTGCGTGAAGATCATCTAAGAGATAGTTCCATACTATACACATGTACAACAAAGAAAAGCAAAAGAACTCATCAAAATAGTTTCATGTTTTTGTTAAATCATAAAAAATAAATTCTCGGGTAAATTGTTAGTATTTATCAATAACTTTAGAAACATGATTCAATTCTCAATGTCAACAACCTTTTTTCCAAACTAGGACCAAAGATCTAATCATTCGTCAATGCAAAACATAGGTTGTGTGCAATAAAACTAAAGAAAGGTAGTTTGTTGAAAGGAAGCACGGGAATGATTAAAGGTTGTGAACCACTTCTTTTAACACTCTTGGGTCTCATAGCACCCAACTCATAAAACCCTAGTCTTTTCCCAATTACTGTAACCTTAAAACTACCTTAGCAAGGACCTTAATTCCTTTTGAGTGCTCTATCACCCCTATCCCATTAGTGGATCAAGTTCCCTTAGTGAACTAGGAAGATATTCCATATATTCAAGCCTCGAACAAGTTGTCCAAAAGTCTAATATTAAGCCCCAAGCTCGACCAAATTCAATACTTAAATGATCCTAACTCTCATTAAGAACATCAAGAACCTAGTAGATCGTCCCTAGACTAGTCATCCTTAAGCATAAGTCCTGTTACTCGCAACTTATAACCTCGTATGTTGGGTAGCTAATCCAAGAGCTATTAGAGCAACTTCAAGAGGTTACCCCCTCAACGTCAACCACCAACCCCTGACAACTCTAACCTAGACGTCAACTACCAAGCTCTTACATTTTAACATTGGATAAATTCAATGCAGACATATCAACAAAATTATAATTACCAATAGACATTGATTCTCTTATATTTTCATATATTACAGTATATTATTTATAAAGTAAGAATGTCATTTGCAATGTAAGAATGACAAATTTGGAAATGTAAAGTTCATAAAGCAATATCATCTGATGGGGTCCACACTACCATCATCATTGCAAGCTGATCTTGCTAAGTCAACAAAGTCTAAGTCAAAAACTAGTATGGCTAGCTATCTATTGAGACTCATATTCCGACAACTTTATTAAATAGAATTAAAAGATAGAGTTATAAATCCAAAAATAGTGGCTAAAGAGCATTTATAATATTTCCATCTTATATTTTACTCATCATCCCCTTATATGTAATTTTCACACACTTGTGCATCCCTTTTATTCTTAAAAATAAGAGGTTCCACACTACCATCATCATTGCAACCTGATATTGCTAAGTCAACAAAGTTTAAATCAAAACTAGTATGGCTAGCTATCTATTGAGACTCATATTCCGACAACTTTATTAAATAGAATTAAAAGATAGAGTTATAAATCCAAAAATAGTGGCTAAAGAGCATTTATAATATTTCCATCTTATATTTTACTCATCATCCCCTTATATGTAATTTTCACACACTTGTGCATCCCTTTTATTCTTAAAAATAAGAGGTTCCACACTACCATCATCATTGCAACCTGATATTGCTAAGTCAACAAAGTTTAAATCAAAACTAGTATGGCTAGCTATCTATTGAGACTCATATTCCGACAACTTTATTAAATAGAATTAAAAGATGGAGTTATAAATCCAAAAATAGTGGCTAAAGAGCATTTATAATATTTCCATCTTATATTTTACTCATCATCCCCTTATATGTAATTTTCACACACTTGTGCATCCCTTTTATTCTTAAAAATAAGAGGTTCCACACTACCATCATCATTGCAACCTGATATTGCTAAGTCAACAAAGTTTAAGTCAAAACTAGTATGGCTAGCTATCTATTGAGACTCATATTCCGACAACTTTATTAAATAGAATTAAAAGATGGAGTTATAAATCCAAAAATAGTGGCTAAAGAGCATTTATAATATTTCCATCTTATATTTTACTCATCATCCCCTTATATGTAATTTTCACACACTTGTGCATCCCTTTTATTCTTAAAAATAAGAGGTTCCACACTACCATCATCATTGCAACCTGATATTGCTAAGTCAACAAAGTTTAAGTCAAAACTAGTATGGCTAGCTATCTATTGAGACTCATATTCCGACAGCTTTATTAAATAGAATTAAAAGATGGAGTTATAAATCCAAAAATAGTGGCTAAAGAGCATTTATAATAATTCCATCTTATATTTTACTCATCATCCCCTTATATGTAATACTATAATACCATAAAATATGTACAAAAAAAAACATTGAAATGAATACAAATATTTTAAGGAAATCTTGTCTTCCTTCTTAAAAAAGTTTGATGGCTTACCCTTTATCTTCGGATTGTTGACCTTACATATCCCTTTTTAGTGAGAGATTTAGTACTAATATTTTTATTTTTTATTTTTGTAATTTATTTCTGTATTTTTCATATATACATCTCTTTTAAGTGTTTGAAACTTCTCCATAACCTTCCAAATTTATACATCAGGTTATTCACAAACTATAAGACGCCCAAAATATATTCAAACTCAGCTAATTGGCATTCCTTTCACTCTCCACAATAAAAAATATAAGTAACCAATTTAAATAACTTCATATCCATATTCCTAATATCTTTAGCTTTCCAAAAAATATTTCACTTCTCCAATTAGTATGTTTAGTTTCTACAAAATTAACTGGAATTTTATTATTCTTTACATATTTGTTCATTCTTAACTTTCAATTTTAGTTAAGAGTATAACTCATCAACATCGAGGGGAGTCACCGATCACAAAATGTATTGTAGAGGCAACTCGTTGTGTTTGGATATTCCCTCTTATATCAAGAATCATTATAAGCTTTAATATTTTCTCTTGTGGTTGGTTTTTACTTTCTTTTAGAGTTTTTTTATCCTTTTTTTTTTCTTTTTCATTTTTCTGCAGATGTTACACTCATAAGAATGCTTTCATTTATTAGTTTTCTTTTAGTTGAACTATTCTGAACTTTGAGGACTGGTGGTATTTTATTCCAAATGAGCAAATAATTTTCTTATCTTTTAGTTGGGTTTCTTCTAAGCTATAATGATTCAGCCGTTTTATTGGAACTCAACCGTTACAGGATCTTTGCATTAGCTAATCTCATGACCTTTTTTCTTGGTAAGATTGCAGTTTTACAATTTCACCACTTAATAGTTTCATATACTTGAACTTTTCTTTAGTCTTGTGAATTGGCGGTATGCTAGTAACATAATTTATTGTATTTGTGGCACTGTATTTTCTGTAAGTAGCTTAGGCTTGGTCATATTCATGAACGGAGTTCCAATATTTATTCTGTGGGTTTTGATAGACTGAGTTCATCGTCATAAATCCCAAGTTTACTTCAATTTTTTTCTAATCCTATTTTTAACTTTAGGACTCTAGTCATTCCTACATGTGGGGTTCACTTATCTCAATATAAGTTTGTGAAATTTCTCCCACTTGGTCACTTCTTTGTTCAGTTGAGTTCCCCCCACTGCAAATACTTTGTTGAAGTTGAGGTCCTCCTACTGCAAGTTTTTGTTGAAGGTGGTCTGTTGATACTTCAAAGTTTCTCTAATTCATTAGAGCTGGATTTTATTTTTGGAGAAGACTTGGTTACTTGAAGTTATTGATTTCTGGAAGTATTCTAAGGTGTGTTTTTTTTTCATGTTCTTTTGATGTATTTTTATCTTTATCTTACTTTCTAAGGTAATTTTGTTTTTATATTAATAAAGTTGGGTGTGACCCTCAATTTTTCCAAAAAAAAAAAAAACTCGTTATGTTTGGCATTCACTTGTGATCAAGGTGAGAACCTTAGGAGAAGATTTTACCAATGCCCTAGAAATGTATAGAGAATGATTGTCATTACTTCAAATGGATTTAAGATATTGAGGATTTTCTTTTGACATAAATTACTCTGGTAGAATGGTTTTGGAAGAGCTGGTTAGAAGCAACCATGAGAATTATGAGACCATAAATTTTAGCCAGAACTTTTGATAAGTCATTCGTTAGCAGCTGTAGTTAAGATAATTTTTTGTCAGTGAGGTTTGTTTCTTGTTGATGTACAAAATGAAATTAATTAAGTTGAATGTCTATAATTAGGTTGAGTATTTGTGTGCTCTATCATTTTGTTAAGCTTTGAACAAATATGTATGAAATCAATTAAGCTTGCTGCTTAATTCAATTTGATGAAATCAATGTGGACCACATGATTGTAGTAATTCCAGTACGCACTTTATTGTTCAATTTACATTATCTTTGTAGATGCCCTTGGATGATATGGCCTCTCCAAAGCGATGTCCACATCCTCACTACAAAGGAACGTTCCTTTGTTGCATGAAAATCATAATTTTAAAGAAGATTTATATAAATGTCATTCAATTCTTTTGTATTTACATATCTAACACCTAAACCTCAATTTTAACATACATATGTCACCTTCCCAATTCATGAAAACTTGAAATTCACTTTTTAAAAGTTAAAATAGTGATACTTCTTATGTGATATGAAAGATTTGGGTAGTACAAATTTAATAATTGAAGTACAAGTGTTAGATATGTGAATATAAGTATTGGGTGATATGTATGTAAATTCCCCTAATTTTAAATGAAAATGCTTGTTTGAACCGCCTACGTTGCATAGCTTTAGATGCTTGCAGGTGATTCCTACAAACTAGCAAATACACATGACGAGAATACTTGGTTAAGTGCAAAGCTTCTTCAATAACAGTGGCGCCAATTGCTACAGCAATATTACAGCTTACCTGGAATATGTTATAGAGATTATGAAGAAAAACAAAAAAGCTTTTCATGACCAAGTAAAAACACTAATACAAAGCTTCATGCATAAGACAAATACCCACAAGAATTTTAAGCAAGATAACAAGTCATGGTTAACAAATTCTCTCCAGCAACAACAACAACAAGCCTTTATCCCACTAAGTGGGATCGGCTACATGAATCATTTTTTTCCATTGCGCCCTATTGAGTGTCATATTTTCATTTCATTCTAATAGATTATGATCTTTTTTTATATAATATGCCCAAGCCTTTTTAGATCAGCCTGTGTCTTTCTTAACATCAGTCAAAGCTAAAACATCTACTCTCCTAACCGGATCATCAGAAGGTTGACGTTTAATGTGACCAAACCATCTAAGATGACTCTCTCTAATCCTGTCAGCCACCGAAGCAACACCAAGCCTATCATGGATAAAAAATTCTCTCCGCAATAAATTGAAACATATGACAAAATAAGATTATTTTCCATCTTGGAAAGGAAATTGCTCTGAAGATTAACAACAACAAAATCACTTTTCATCTTTTCTTTTCTTTTTTTTTAACTTTCCATCTAATTAAACTTCCCGCTCTTGTGTATGAAAATATCTTAAATACTTCTAGCAATTTGTAAACCCAAAATATTTCTCTAGCCAATTTACATCATCTATAAACCCAAAAAAAACTTATTTTTCTAGCATGTTTACATCATCATTAAGCCCGAAAAAAAAAAGAAAAAAAAAAAAAAAAACTTTAGAAGTAAAATAATAGAATTAGCTTTCCATTCATTCCCTTCGAACAAGCAGTTTGGGCCTAAACTCACTTTGAGATATTTGGCAACTTTTGGCAATGCTACACTTAACTTATTTAGTGGATTTCTACAACTATTTATGTGATGCCCGCAAATGTTGCATCGATCACATTTATGTATTCTTACTATTTCCTATTACTAGTCTCCATGAAGCTTTTATGTCTGCACATTTATAGCATACTCCTGAGCCTTAATGTTTTTGGTACACCAATGTTCTTTTGCATCAAGAGTGGTATTTCACCCTTTATTCGTCGGTATAAAAGAGATAACACATTTCTAAGTCAATTGATATAAACATTAATAATAGCAACATTAGTATAAAATGATCTGGGTATTGATGAAAATTATATAAATTTATAAATTAGAGAATAACAAAAAAGTAAAAAATCAATTCTGAATTACTTCATACTCTCCCTCAAGTTGAAATATAGATGTCAATCATGTTCAATTTAGATTTGAAATAATCAAACAACAGACGAGGAAGATGCTTTGTTGATGTAGAACTTGAAGTTTTCACCCCAAGAGCAATTAGGGATACTTCAAGTTAATGACAATTGTCTTTGACTGCAGTTTCTGCAGTTTTTATAGGTAGGCGGAAGGTTGCTACAAATAATGTTGCGGGAAACTGCGCAGGGAAGTAACAACCTACAGGAAAAGCTGCAGGGAATGACCTGCAAGGAAAAAACTTGTTGCAGGAAAAAGCTCCAGAGAATGAACTGTTGCAGAAAAAAGCTCCGGATGAGAGCCTACTACACGAAAAAGCTCCAGAGGAGGGCTTGTTGCAGAAAAAAAACTTCGGAGGGTCTTCTGCAGAAAAAGCTCAGAAAGAGGGCCTATAGGGAAACTGGAAAGGATATATGACTACTTACAATCGAATGCTTGGTTGCTACCAAGGTCGAGAAGAAGGGTTGTTGGGGAAAAAGGCTGGCGTAGGGCCATTGGGTTTTGTTGAGGAAAGGAGAAGACGAACAGCATGAAAACTATCTACAATAGGGAAGAGTCGAGGAAAGGCCTTCAGGGAGAGTTTCGACTGCCTGCAGGGAAGAATTCGGGTTGTCATATAATTCATGCATAAGGAAGATCTCTTGCCTAAGGGAGAAAAATTGGCGGTCGTTGATTGCAAAGAAAGACTTCAATGTAGAGAAACTGTTGTCAAAAACTACAGTGAGAACTCCAGCCAAAGGAGGGCTTGCAGCAGAAAATTTCGACTGCAAAAAAAAGTTATGCCGGGTAGAGGATTGCAAGGAGAGGAGTTCCGACGGCTAGAGACTTGCAGGGAGAGAGATCGGCGGAGTTCAACCCGAAATTCTTGCATGAAGGAATTATGGCGAGTAGGACAAGAGGAGTTCCTGCGGCTAGGTAATAGAAAATGTCTAGAGGCAGGTGATCTCCTCCGCCGAACACTCTAGGATTTGTTTTAAGGCTTTGATACCATGTAGGTTTTGAGAATATAGCGAAATACTTTATTGATACGAAAGGGGGATACAAATAAAGAATACATGAATCTGAAAATAGGAAAGGCATGACACATATATCTCCAAGATTATCATTAATCAATTTCTAATGACTACCTGGAGATACAATAAAAAAGACATAAATAAGGAAATATATAAAATAGGAAATAACAAAAAAAAATAAATAAATCAACTCCTAATAACTTCAAACAGAAAATTTGTTAATGAGTAATGATTCTATCAAATACGAGCTTTATCATATTAAAATTTTGATGGTTGCTATAATTATAATTGCACAAGTGGCTGAATTTTGCTTGAGAGGTTGTTGTGCTCAAGTTTGAATGTAATGCAAGTAATCGTTGCATGCACACTGAAGTTTATTATATTATGTTTGTATATCGCTATTTTATTTGAGAGCTTGTTGTAATGAAGACACTTTGGTTTATGAATGCTTGTACTGTTTTGAAATCCAATGAATCATTATATTTTTATGATTTATATGAAAGTAGTTACGTGTTTATAAGATGTATAGATATAATGAATAAGGTATATCACATGAACTATATTTGTAGTATTTGTGAACCTTTATGAACTATAATAACTTTGCTAGTGTTTGTTTTTGGCTTCTGGAATATGTAATTGTGGCTCAAGCAATGGAGAAAGATAAATGAAGTTACCAGGCATGTTTGAAGAAAAGAAGAAATGATGTACTTCATGCTAATAAGTGCATGCATTTTGCGAACATTAGGCTTTCCATTATCGGCTTTCCATTATCAAGCATCTACTAACATCTACTAAGAAATAATAACAAGGTTTGTCGCATTCAATGAATTCTAAGTCAATATCATGCTCTTAACATAAAGAAAAAATGAAAGGCAAATTTGTGGTTTCTATAGTAGAAGATAGCTAGTCAGCAACGAAATGCACAAAATTCAGTGTAGCATGCAGATTTTGCTTTTTATAATTTACATAAAATCACAATAGCGAGTAACTAAAAATTGATATCTTTGTAAATAAAATTATAATTCAGGCTAAAATAATAGATCCCCCAGTTCCATTAGATTTTTAACAAAAGTTTTCAGGATAAATTCAGATAAAGACATCCGCACACCTAGAAAGACAATCACAAAGCCTTACCAAATCATGAAATTTTGTAGGAAGGACGGGGATGTATTGCAGTATGGTGCGCCAGAGTTTCGATAGGAGATAAAGGATAACATCCACAAATAAAAGTGGGCACTCTAGAGAGGTAACAAAGCTTGTCTTTAAAAGTTAAAGAACATACCATGACATATACTTGGATTTGTGTATAAGCGGGTTGTTTATCATTAAATACTAGCAAGATGCCTCAACTGAAGCACTTTGGAAACAGGGATTGAGTGCAATATCCATGACAGTTCTGCGCCTTTAGAATTATTCATGGTCTTTGTTTAGAAGTTTTTATTTTTTAATTATTTGATAGTTTAGGGTCTTAACTGTTTGTTGAGATAACCATATAAGCAATAATTGCTTGATATTCCCAGCCATACCCAATGAATATTTAGTGCTTTAAGAGCTACTGCCTCAAGAAAATGATAGTACTAGTCATACACAATGAACATATAAGCATTGTAAAAATAGATGGCTTTCGTTCAAACCCTTGTGTTAGGATCTCCTGAAAATGATTCTTAAAATCAAAATGAAATTATTACAAAAGTTTTACAATACTCAAGACTTTGATGCTTCTTTATGCATGTAAATGAAATTATTACACTTACCAGCATTCATGCTAAAAACTTCACGTACATGCACAAGAGATAACACACTCACACTCTCTAAAACTAGCATAAAACATGAACACTCTTACACTCTCCTGAACTTGAGAAGTGAAGGTCGGTGTTAAAAAGAGAGTACATTAGAATGTTTTGAAACTGGCCTTCTTTGTAGAACTGCGCTGAATAAACTAACAGGCCTATCTGGATTGCTTCATTTATTACTCCGAATGGGCTAAAGGCAACCATGATAAATAATGCTTTGATCGTCAGGAATAAAACACTTGTCTCAGGATTCGAGTCAATCACCGAGTAGGCTAAAGGCAGGCATGATAAATAATGCTTTGATCGTCAATAATACAGTTGAAATAAAACACTTATCTCAGGATTCGTTGGTAATAAGCCTTAGCAACACCAGGACATGGAAAATAGGTTGATTGGCAGACTTAGATCAATGAACATCTTCAATAAATTGCAGTTTGATTGGAAACAATATACTTGAGAATTCAGTTACTCTGTAAAAGGTTTATTTTGTATTCTTAATCATTAGCATAGATAGTCCTAATATCTACTTGGAACCAGCTTCACTTCAGACTCTTTCGGTTGAATTTGGATTTCTCATCAGATATGCAGCTTGGCCAAAATAAGCCAAGTAAAAGGCAGGGAAGCACTGGAACTGCGAAGCCAACATCCAAACAAACCAGCTACGATTTTAATGTATGCTTTTATTTTTATTATTATTTTTTTTTTTATATATTTTTGTCGAAATAGGTTAGAAGAGTAGCAGACAGAATATAGATGATTAAAGATGAGGGGTCATAAATAGATTAAGAATTTTAACCTATACAAATTTTATGAGAAACGGCTTAGGTCTGTAAATATTGCTTCAACTACTATAATTCTGACTGAATGTTCACAACTTCATAGATGATACAATGCATCTCTCTATTGACTGTTAAATTCGAATTAAGAAAAAGAAAATTAAATACATAAAAAGAAATTAAAATAGATAAAGAACTGCCTGCTCCCGCCCGATGATGCCCTAACTATGACTGCTGGCTATGAAAATAAACGACGACTCATCTCCATTTGGGGGTATTGAAGAAGCACCAAGCGACTCTAGCAGGCCCAGCCTCCTCTTCTTCTATTCGTTTCGCATGACAGAGATGGAACTTCCCATTCCTTGCGTTCACTCACAGCCCACAGAAGCCTTCACCTGCCTTCATGATGTGGTTGGGGTTAGAGCAAGTGGGAAAAGCAACAACAGGTTCATGGCATACAAACCTTCAACTCCTCTGCTTCGTCTCCAGACCGAAACCAATGCAATATTGTCACTAGGAAACAATGAAAGAATCACAGCGCACGGAGAGCTTCAAAACTCCCGTATTTCTATCCTCTGCGCTTGGGAAAGGCAAAGACGGGGTCACTCGGCAAAGTGACCTTTGAAACTCCCATCTTTCTATCCTTCTGCTATTTCCCAACCTACCAAAGCCCTAGACGACGAAGTGAGGAAGTTCTAACCAGAATTAGTTGGAGATGGCATCGGCGGAACCAGCGGCGTGCAAAACAGAGAGTAAGGAGATCTGCTAAAGGGAATATCGTGGAAAGGACGCAAGAAAAATTGAGCTAAAGGAACATTTATAAAATGTAGGATTTATCTTCATTTTGGAACCATTTTGGGAGGATTTACATAAATCTTAGTAAATCCTACAAACAAACAGCCCCAATGTCTCTATCTGGGAGAGGAAGAGGAGAAAAGGGAGAGAAGGTGGAAGACGATTTTTGGATCCCGTAGGACAGCCAGACCCATCTCCATCTCGAATCTCTTCATTTGCGTCATAAGGGATGGCATCCTCCTTGGATTCATGGATGTGAGAGTTGAATGATGCTTCGAAGCTGGCTGAGGAAATCAATTACATGATTTCAGAATCTAGACCTGAAACTCACAACCATACGTCTGCCATTCAGAGGAAAATAACTATTCTTGGGATGAAATTGGATAGTTTGTAGTCCATTCTATTAAAGCTTCCAAGCAAGCAACTGATAATTGAAAAGTAACTCCATAAATGCCAAGATGCGCATTTGAATTTGAGATAAAAAACAAAGCAAATGGAAGATGCATTAAACATGTCAAAATTTGCTACTCNCGCATTTGAATTTGAGATAAAAAACAAAGCAAATGGAAGATGCATTAAACATGTCAAAATTTGCTACTCGGGAAGAGTTAGGTGGACAAAGTAAAAAGCCTGAAGAAATAAACAGAAACACAGGTTTGAATAATCACGGTATAGTTATTCTGCAACAGCAAATTATGAAAGAACACGAAGAGGGACTCGAAAAGCCGGTGGAAACAGTGTTGATTGCAATACATATTGCATTGGCATTTAATGAAGAGCTAGNAAAGAGGGACTCGAAAAGCCGGTGGAAACAATGTTGATTGCAATACATATTGCATTGGCATTTAATGAAGAGCTAGATTTACAAACTAAATTAATTGACGATTTGGACGACCATGCTGATATTAAATTCTCTCAGCTTCAGATAGCCGCCGTCAACAACGTCGATGCTTTTAAAGGTATAAAAATGGGCATGGATGAGAGACTTATAAAATATCCATTCGAAGAAGTGTGAGTATCCGTCTTTGGGTATTAAGTACCGTTTGGGGAATAGCAGAATGTTTGAATTTTTTTTTTAAAATTAGGGGTTTTCAAATTCCAGTCCTAGTAAACGCAAGTGCCCGTCTTTGAGAATTAAATACAGTTCGAGAAAAGTAAAGTACCAATCAGAACAAATGCTCGCTAAAGATTTAAAAAATATTGCAGGAACACTGAAGGGCCGTTGCATCATTTAAGACTGCAAGTTAAACTTTATTTTTACTCCCCGGACGCAATGTCACTGGACACTGCTAGCACTTCTTTTAAGAAAGTTGAGAAGGTCGGCATTCTTCTGGTGCCCCTAACAAGAGTTGTTGACACTATGAGGCAGCCAAATCTTGAACTTGCAAAATAATTTAAAAACTTGGACTATTTGGACTTTAAAAAGATAAAAATTTAAGTTAGANAGACTAGCACTTCTTTTAAGAAAGTTGAGAAGGTCGGCATTCTTCCGGTGCCCCTAACAAGAGTTGTTGACACTATGAGGCAGCCGAATCTTGAACTTGCAAAATAATTTAAAAACTTGGACTATTTGGACTTTAAAAAGATAAAAATTTAAGTTAGANCTAAAAAATCCATTCGAAGAAGTGCGAGTATCCGTCTTTGGGAATTAAGTACCGTTTGGGGAATAGCAGAATGTTTGAAATTTTTTTTAAAATTAGGGGTTTTCAAATTCCAGTCCTAGTAAACGCAAGTGCCCGTCCTTGAGAATTAAATACAGTTCGAGAAAAGTAAAGTACCAATCAGAACAAATGCTCGCTAAAGATTTAAAAAATATTGCAGGAACACTGAAGGGCCGTTGCATCATTTAAGACTGCAAGTTAAACTTTATTTTTACTCCCCGGACGCAATGTCACTGGACACTGCTAGCACTTCTTTTAAGAAAGTTGAGAAGGTCGGCATTCTTCTGGTGCCCCTAACAAGAGTTGTTGACACTATGAGGCAGCCAAATCTTGAACTTGCAAAATAATTTAAAAACTTGGACTATTTGGACTTTAAAAAGATAAAAATTTAAGTTAGAAAATACAGAATAATCACATAGATTATAAATCAGGTCACTTCAAAAGAACGGTCAAATGCACAAGGAATTTATATAGCGTTTATGATTTGATAAACAATAAATTAATGTGATTGGGCTTCTATTTGACTTCAAATTCGTTCATATATAAAAGTGAACAAACATAAATATATGTCCTAATGCAAATGAATCTTTATTTGGCCTATTTAAAAATATAAATTGGGGGATCTCAAAGTGACTTAAATATGAAACATCATAACTTGGGGCAAAAGCTTGATTGCGTCTAAACTTAGGGGCTGACAAATTGACTTAAATATAAATGCATAAATTAGAGCTAAATTCAAGAATATAAATGTCATTCTTAAATGTTAAACTATGACTTCATATTCTAAACTCGCCACCAGATCAACACAACAAATTACACAAGCGTACAGAAGGTTGCACAAATCAAAGTTAAACTTGCAGTCAGTAGTTTTTGTTTTAATAAGCATGCAAAATTCTTTGAGAAAATCTATGATTATTCTAAAGTTAAAGCTCCTCATATTTTGAAATCAAATGTAAGACAACTTATGCAAGTTTTCAAGTAGATCATCTTGTCTAGAGAGCAAGATTGTATGTCTCACCCAATTAGTCTGATCTTATCCTCATAAGGACTGGAGTCAACAAGTACCCCAGAGGAACATCAGAGTCACTCCGTTTTCAACAATGAGAAAATTGATGTCCAGTTACAACAGCAAAGTATTCTCTGCATAATTCTTCTACATTTTCTTTGAGCATTAAGCTTTTCATTTCACGGAGGGCACAAAAACCTCTTAAAGGTCGACCAAGAGACTGAGATCTAGTAAATTTAATAATAAATATATAAATTTTAAATATAAAAAATTTGCAAGTCCAAATCACTCAGTCAAATCCTCCTTGCAAAGACAAGGACAAACTTATATCCTAAAAAGTCTAAACTAACAAAATCAAACGCCCTCCAAATATAGAAAATTTAAATATTTAAATCTCTGATGATAATCATATTGATTGTACCTCAAGCGGAGGGGTTAATTTTCAAAATTATCAATCAAAACACTCAAGTAAAATCAATCACTAAAAATTAACAAACTCCATTCATCCTCCACAACAGTTTGTCGAGAGTGATAAACTTTGATTGACTTCAGCTCACAAAAACTGAATGTCATATCAAATATATACCTATATTCACAACCAAAGCAATCACATGCTAGTAAGAACATGCTCCAATTCCTTAGTTTGTATGGTTCGGTAGCCAAATGACACAACAAAGTAAGGGTTATAACCAAAGCTCTCTGACCGGGTGGTTGCTGCTAAATGACACCATTACCTAACGATCATAGCTGCAGTCCTTATGTTCCTCCACAGCTTTCTACCCTTTGAGTTCTGAACTATAAGAGTACAGTTAATTGGCACAAGCCTACTGTCAGCTAAGGTCGCTTAAATTTGTCCCGTAGACAAGCATTCACAGTAGATCTATAAGAGTCCCTTAGACAACGCAACTCATGATTGTTGTCAAGGATTTTTCAGTCAGATTGGGTCAACTACCACCTCTGACTAAGTAGATCAAGAACCACGACGAGCCGGGACGACGAAACCAAGGATTTTGATTGACTTTCGTCGTTATTTGCTCCACCATCCGCTTTAAATTTCAAGTGACAGATTAGACAACTTAAAAATCATGCACCTGCTGCTATTATATGTTCAATATTAAATTCATAATGACTAATTTTAATCGAAAGTGCTCTTCAATTACCGCGCATACACTTAAGGGAAACCTTGAACCCCATATCAGAAGAAAAAAAAAAAAAAGTTATCGCAAAATGAGAGCAAAATCTCTGGATATTTTCTTATCTACTATTCAATTTAACTTTCGAAAACTTAACCCTCAAAGCTCTCTCAACACGAATAAGAAAAAAAGGGAGTCTGAGGAATGGTCGGAATTTTTAGAGCCCACACTCTAATCTTAATATCTCAAAGATTAATGATAACAGATCCAAGAATATTTTTTGCAAAATATATTTAATAATTATGAGTCTATTTAGGTCATGAAGGGAATAATCCATAGTTTTTCAATTCTAGATTGAATGAATTTGATAAATAGTTACCAATAGGACAGAGTGAGAAATAATTTTGATGTATCAATCCTGAAAGAGTGGCATCAGATGAATGAGGAGTTCTCATGACTGAATCCTTCTCAATCTATACATGAGAGCAGTCTAAATATATGTTGAGCAAAGTAGCAATCCTCATTCCAGGAAGCTAAGAAATTAGCCATCTGCCACTAGAAACCAGCCACCTGCCAATGGAAACCACCAACCTGCATCCTGCCTTTTTGAATAACTCTCCTTTCTCTTCGTAGATCTTAACTAAAAAAGTGTCTTAAAATGTCCCTCAGCACATTTTTTAATATTCAGCCAGGGATCACAAGCCCCATAGCTCATTATGTGAGACGTACACCTCACATAATATTAGGCACGTCTCAACTCAATTATTGTTAGGCGTGCACAATTTACACTATATTTTCTCAACAAAAATTAGTAAATAAACTTAATAAATCACTTCAATAAATATTCCTCATGCATCATTCCTCACGTTCACAATATACCCAAACCTGGTGCCTCTCTCATGTTACCCTTTTTCAGTCCTCAAGCATCATCGACTCCTTCCTCATCACAACTATAATTGCTGCCCTCTCCTTTCCAAGTACTCTTTATCCACAAGGAACTCCTCTTCATCACCATTGCTCTCCTTTTGGTGACAATCCAAAACTCATATTTTTTTTTTATAATCTAATTTCGTTACTTGCTTATTTAAGATTTCCTATTTAGTTGATCATTAAGAAAATTCAATTTTTTTCACTCAAAATTTCTTTTTCATTAGAATATTCTAGAGTATGCAAGGGTAGGAGAAAATAAAAAAAGAGATAAAACACCAGACATGGAGGCATAGCATGAAAGTTGGACACGGAGGGAAAAATAAAACATATATTTATCTAAAATCCAACTACAATGAAAAAGGTTGTTAAATGGGTGGGTTTACAAGAACAGGGGCACAATTTTGGATTTGAAAAAAATGTTGCATCGTATGAAGTGATGAAATAAGAGATCCATATACATACAAGGCGATAATGTCAAAGCATTAAACACAATGATATATTGATAATACAACATAAGTTAGTTCTTGTTAGAAGGAAAGATTCCCCATTTTCCTCACCATAGCAATCATGTATAGTGGTAGAAGAGGGCATATGGATTAATCTATGATATGTAGAGGATGATAAGAAGCTCATAGTGTCACGACCCGGTCTGATAGCTACCTGGTCTGATAGCTTAGAATTAACCAAGTCAATAACCACGGTTGAACGACATTAACATTTCATTTACTTTTCACGTATTTTTTTAACTTCTAATTTATAAAAGTCACAAAGAAACCACAAAATACATTACATATAAATCATATCATCCAAAATTAACATCAAAGTCTGTAAGTAAAATATCTCAAATCAACACACAATAGTATCACTATTCAAAAGTGAACAATACAATAACTATATCCACAACACATAACAAAATACTTATTAACAGTAGTCTTCCTATAAACTAGTCTCTCATGTCAGAAATATCAATCTATAGTTTCTACTGAAAAAATCAATTAAATTCAACAGTAAGTTTTCAATCACTTAGTGGGCAATTAAAATCACATGATGCATTAAATTAATATGCAAATGTTATACATGAATGTGCAAGGTTATGCAAGTTATTGATAAATCAAAATTTTAAGCATTTCAATTTCAATTTAATTATTTATCATTTTTAATTATTTAAGAAGTCAAATCAGGATTATCGTTACACTTTAAGATATCTTGAAAAAGTTGTACCAGTAGGTACTATCAAAAATTTGCACACGAAGGTACACCTTTATTGTTTTTATTTTTTTTTTCGTTCACAGGTACATTGCATCCCCACTAAGTACCATCAGAGGAAATCATGATTGACTTAATCATTTAAGTTTCATTTCATTTATTTAAGTCCATTTAAAGTCATTTAACAATCATTTTTCCTTTTATCATACCATTTCATTCATTTCAAAAATTTATAAGCTTACAGCATACATAAAATTTCAAAAAAAAATTGTCTGAAATATTAAGGCAAGTCTTTATTTAATAAAATATAAATGTAATATACATAAAAAAGTAATTACTCACGTTTAATGTCGCAACTTTTACCTTCTATCTTCAGTCTGAATCTCTAAAGCTTAAATCCGACTTAATTAAACCTATCATTAGTATTTTAATTCACAAATATGTATACATTAGATTCATTAATTAAAAATAAATAAACCCTAACAGTTACCAGATCAATATTAGAATGACCCTATAAAGCACTATAAGGAAGAAATTACAGAACTCTATTAAGTTGGTTTGAATGGGAGAACGTCAATAAATAGGNTCATTAGTATTTTAATTCACAAATATGTATACATTAGATTCATTAATTAAAAATAAATAAACCCTAACAGTTACCAGATCAATATTAGAATGACCCTATAAAGCACTATAAGGAAGAAATTACAGAACTCTATTAAGTTGGTTTGAATGGGAGAACGTCAATAAATAGGTACTAAATTAGTTAATGAAGCCACAAAAAATCAGGTTAATCTGAGACCAGTTGAAAATTGCTCGGGATCGATAACAAAAATATTATGACTTAAAACACAAAGTAGTAGAGTTCAATGAGGGTGATTTTGTGTTTCTAAAAGTTGGATCGACGATAGGTACAGTCAGATTTTGTCAAGAATGCGACTTGAGCCTCAAAAACATTGGTTTTTTTAGCAATCATAGAAAGAATGGGTCAAGTTGCTCACGATCTAGCATTATCTACCAATATATCGAATATATATGACGTGTTTCACATATCAATGTGGACAAAATAGATTTTAAACTTAGACCAGAGAATTTCACATGAAAATATTCAAGTGTAAAAAGATTTAAAATATATTGAAGAACCAAAAGGTATTTTAGATTTCGATGTTAAAAATTTGAGAAACACGCAAATTCTCAATGTTAAGATAAAATAGAAACACGGAGAAAAAAAAAAGAAGCCACTTGAAAAATAGAACAATAAATGTTANCGATAGGTACAGTCAGATTTTGTCAAGAATGCGACTTGAGCCTCAAAAACATTGGTTTTTTTGAAATCATAGAAAGAATGGGTCAAGTTGCTCACGGTCTAGCATTATCTACCAATATATCGGATATATATGACGTGTTTCACATATCAATGTGGACAAAATAGATTTTAAACTTAGACCAGAGAATTTCACATGAAAATATTCAAGTGTAAAAAGATTTAAAATATATTGAAGAGCCAAAGGGTATTTTAGATTTCGATGTTAAAAATTTGAGAAACACGCAAATTCCCAATGTTAAGATAAAATAGAAACACGGAGAAAAAAAAAAGAAGCCACTTGAAAAATAGAACAATAAATGTTACATAAAGTCCCCTTTCTATTTAAATAATTATTCAAAAATTTTGATGTCTAATTTTTATGAGACGAGTATTGTAATGCTAATTTTATTTAATACATGTAAAAATTTTATAATTATAAAAATATGTAATTTTAAACACCTCACAAAATGCATCAAANGATAATTATTCAAAAATTTTGATGTCTAATTTTTATGAGACGAGTATTGTAATGCCCAACCTTATTTAATACATGTAAAAATTTTATAATTATAAAAATATGTAATTTTAAACACCTCACAAAATGCATCAAANGAACCACGACGAGCCGGGACGACGAAACCAAGGATTTTGATTGACTTTCGTCGTTATTTGCTCCACCATCCGCTTTAAATTTCAAGTGACAGATTAGACAACTTAAAAATCATGCACCTGCTGCTATTATATGTTCAATATTAAATTCATAATGACTAATTTTAATCGAAAGTGCTCTTCAATTACCGCGCATACACTTAAGGGAAACCTTGAACCCCATATCAGAAAAAAAAAAAAAAAAAGTTATCGCAAAATGAGAGCAAAATCTCTGGATATTTTCTTATCTACTATTCAATTTAACTTTCGAAAACTTAACCCTCAAAGCTCTCTCAACACGAATAAGAAAAAAAGGGAGTCTGAGGAATGGTCGGAATTTTTAGAGCCCACACTCTAATCTTAATATCTCAAAGATTAATGATAACAGATCCAAGAATATTTTTTGCAAAATATATTTAATAATTATGAGTCTATTTAGGTCATGAAGGGAATAATCCATAGTTTTTCAATTCTAGATTGAATGAATTTGATAAATAGTTACCAATAGGACAGAGTGAGAAATAATTTTGATGTATCAATCCTGAAAGAGTGGCATCAGATGAATGAGGAGTTCTCATGACTGAATCCTTCTCAATCTATATATGAGAGCAGTCTAAATAAATGTTGAGCAAAGTAGCAATCCTCATTCCAGGAAGCTAAGAAATTAGCCATCTGCCACTAGAAACCAGCCACCTGCCAATGGAAACCACCAACCTGCATCCTGCCTTTTTGAATAACTCTCCTTTCTCTTCGTAGATCTTAACTAAAAAAGTGTCTTAAAATGTCCCTCAGCACATTTTTTAATATTCAGCCAGGGATCACAAGCCCCA
This sequence comes from Phalaenopsis hybrid cultivar, assembly GCA_002079205.1. NCBI lineage: Eukaryota > Viridiplantae > Streptophyta > Magnoliopsida > Asparagales > Orchidaceae > Phalaenopsis > Phalaenopsis hybrid cultivar. The sequence goes on from JXCR01066015.1 coordinate 19,074, forward strand.
TAGCTCATTATGTGAGACGTACACCTCACATAATATTAGGCACGTCTCAACTCAATTATTGTTAGGCGTGCACAATTTACACTATATTTTCTCAACAAAAATTAGTAAATAAACTTAATAAATCACTTCAATAAATATTCCTCATGCATCATTCCTCACGTTCACAATATACCCAAACCTGGTGCCTCTCTCATGTTACCCTT
>JXCR01066063.1:0-16358 GCA_002079205.1 Phalaenopsis hybrid cultivar
ATATATATATGAAAAGTGGGAGATTCTAAACTTTGGAAAGCTATAATTTCTGTCAGGGAGGTGGCTTCTCATTTTATTTATTAGGACATTGGGGATGGCAGCATATCTTTCTAGAATGATGAATGGGGTATTTCTTCTCACCCTACTTCGCCTAATACTGCTTATGATTCTAACTTGTTAGTTTCTGATTGTTGGATTGATGGTGCCTGAAATATGGCTAAACTTAATTCCTTAGTTGTTAATTTAGCTCCTACCATTGCCACTACATATATCAGGGCTCATGATAAGGATATTCCTATTTGGAAATTTCAAAGTAGATCTTCTGTCACTAAATTGCTTTATTCGAATTTGCACACTTTTACTACTCGGAAGTGGAAAGCTTACATCTTGCATAAATATATATCTCCCTCTATCTCTTTTTTTCTATGGAGACATTTTCATAATTTAATCCCTCTGGATGATATTCTCAAAATGAAAGGGCTGAAGTCTGCTTCATTTTGTTACATTTGTAAAAAGGATGTTGAATCGGCTAACCATTTGTTTTTTTTATTACCACTTTGCTAAGGATGTTTGGAATCGGTTAGGGTGTTATTTTGGTATAAATTGGTTCAAACCTAAATTTTAAAACTCTTGTTGGGATTTGGAAGGATTTTGATCCTGCCTTTAAAAAGATCTATTACTTTCCTATTGTTGTGCTTTGGTACATCTGGATGGCTAGAAATAGTCATAAGTATGATAATCCTTGACATACTTCTAACTTTGTTTCTACTCTTGTAGTGACTCATTTTCACAAGATCTGAAAGCTAGAGAATAGAATGGCTGACTAGGGGTAGGAAACACATTTTGATTAAATGGGCAACACCCCCTAGACTGGATTAAAGTCAATGTGGATGGTAGCTATACTTCTAGTTATGCTGGTGTGGGAGGTCTATTTATAGATGCTTATGTAAATGCTTAACACTACTTTGCCCCCCCCNAAAAAAGATAACCTGAAAATATCATTTTAGTTTTAAATATAAAAAAATTAAATTGAAACTGTTAAAATAATTAAAAATATATATATATATTTCTCGATCTATAAATATACATTAATGCTATATTATTTTTATTAAGTTACAACAATAAATTAGTTTTTTATTAATTTTTAAACTAATATATTAAAATTATTATAATGTTGGTTTTTAAAATATTGTGATATTTATTTTATATTTTGCAACTAATTTTTTTTAAATCATATTATTTTTATTATATTTAAATAAATTTATACTGAATCTTGATATTTATATTAAATTTTAAATGTTAAATATAGAAAATAAAGTAATTCGGATTTCGTGGAGCCCGAGAAAGAGTTCCAAATTTGAGCTGTCAGATCGCAAAGTCGCAATTTGGAATGATTGATCAGAACCGTCTGATAGCTCTTTGACGTATGTCAGCGTTCCGGACGCAACAATATTGCTTCCCATTCTGCAGCCATACCTTACGTACATCTGCCGACTTCTTTTCAGTTAAACCGGCCGTGCATCCAACCGGTTCAATTAAACCGTTCCTGCTCGCGAGTTCCTTCTGAAATGCTCCAGAAATTATGAACCGTCCGTGGAATATGGGAGAAATTATTGCATACAGATGCGGTGTCTGATCTTAACCGTAGATCACGGTGATCTACGATCAGAATTATTTCAATTTTTTTAAAAAAATAATATGTGGGGCCCACCGAAATACATCCTGACCGTATCGGAAACCGCACGCAAGATGCGTTCTTGCGTGTGATACCAGATCCGTATGGAATAATTTTTCAAAATAGGGACGCTCATAATCAAAATCGAGCCGACTCATTTCGAGGAATTAAAGTTAAAATGAATGAATATAAATAAATTATATAAAAATTATATGATATTTATATTTTAAAATTTTATCTAGCATTACATTTGATGTAATTAAAAAATTTTATTATTTGACATGTATCTTGAGGCATTTTTTTAACAAGAAATAAAATCATCGAACCTTCCGATTTCAGCATGGTTGATAGTCACACTGGCTGTCTTGACTGGACGAACCAGATCATACCAAAATTGGTTCAATATGAGTCCAATAAAGTTCAATCAAGCCATTAAAGATCATTTGGAGGTTTTAGATCGTTAATTGAATGATCAAATGAACTCCAAATTAAACATAGTTATAGTCAAATCGAGTGTCTCAACAAAATAAATCTAACGAGCTCTAAACCTGGGATATGTTCAAGCTCCGGAGATGGTTCCCCGCTCGGTAGCGGCAAGACCCGACAAAAGTGAGCCGTGAATCATCCTGGCAGCTAGTCTCATCAGATACGTTGTGTGAGCTGTGACAAGATCCGCATAAGACCTTTCAAGATTGAGACATTCAGCTGAGATGATAAACCAACCAAGAAAGCGAGATAAGAGTCATATAAGAATAGAGCCGAACAAAAAATGAGACACGACTCACTGCGTCGGCTAATCACATCCGGCCGACCAATCACGCATCCGGACCGAATGACCACCTCACAACCGACTGCTCTGGTCGACTATGCCAAAAGACACCGAGCAAGATTGTCTTACCGCCGAATACCTCGACCGACTAACACGTACTACAAAGGGCATAGATGTCACTCGGTTAGTCGCCTCAATTGGTTGACTTTAAGCCAACCGACCAGTTAATTACCGCTAATGTTGAAATTCAAATTATACTACATTCAATTAGAGCCTTAATAGCATTAAGAATAGTTTCAAAAATCATTCATTTCTTTTTGTAATTGTACAAAACACCCTCTATAAGTATGCGGAAAAAAATGAATAAAGAGACCATTCCCTCGATCCTCTCTACAAAGATCTCAGGCTTATTCTATTTTTCCTTCTTTCTCTCCTTCACTCGACTCTAACTCTCAGAGGGTGATTAACAAAGGACAAACTAGGATGCAACAATACTAAGTTTTAATGGATTGCTTTAATCGGGCTAGGCTCAGTGATTTTTTTTTTATTTCTAAGTTTTTTTTCACGTAAAAATACTTGGTGCCTTCTCCTACTACTCTTTAATCATTTGTGTGTGTTAGATTTGCATGCAACTCTAAGATAATAATCTATCACATGCTGTGAATTTTTTGATGTGCAACTTTTTGGAGTCGTTTGCGAGAAAGTGCCTTTGATAGAAGTCAAGACTTCTTTCATGACTAACAAGCACAACACAAAAGCTTCTTGTTCTAACTCCCGTCATTCTAGGATATAGTCTTGGAGTTTGAGATGCAAATCCTCCTCTCTGTCTCCCAATGATACACATTACATTGCTGGTGAAGATGTCGCTTTTTCGTCCTTTGAGAGCCTTATGCAAAGAATGAAAGAATATAAAAAATGAGATTCTTCAAGTTATACTTGAAACTCGACAACTAGTAGTAGCATAACTGGGTGAGATTCATCTACCCCCAACATTATCCATATCCTTAAATAGAGGATGCTCCACCGACAACCCATCCTCATACTAGATTCCTTCCTCAGCTAAACTAGGAAGCCAATTTCTTGAATATTGCTAATTTCATGCATCCATTGCACGTAATTGTACCAAGTTATAACCCTCTAACACTCCTAGAGAATTTAGCTTAACCGCATTATGTAATTCATGATGAGCTATGACGTATGGTTCAAGAACTCTTTTTAAGAGATAAAATTTATTTTCTTACTCGTCGTATTTCTTCGAAATCTTCACCTTTGGGCGATATGGTGCTCCAAACAATGACTCCTATAATGGGACCTCTGATCTATATGAACACATTGATTACTATAGAACAATAATACATATATGACAATCCACTTAGGCACTCATCTGTCAAGTTTTTTCTACCACCCGTAAAATTCAGATGTGTACTTGGTTTATTCACTCCCAAGAGATGAACTACTCATAGTTTCGATGAACTTGTCTGACTGCTTTGTGGAACAATTTAGAAAAAATCGAAGGATTATCAAAGACACCTCTCTTCTTTCTGGAATTCCTCAAAATGAATGAGAATAGATTAAAAATATTTTTAAAGAATGTTTACTAACGCTCGTCAAACTCCAGAAGGGGATCCAAAGTTATTTAAGTGATGTTTTTTTGGGACGGTGACATTGTGGGCCCTATTACTGGTCATTAATGCAAAAAAATATTCTAGAAACCACAAACACACTTTTGAAGAAGTTAGACAAACTTGCCATGGAATGAGGCGAGCAAAGTCAACATATAAAAATGCTATGGCTCTAAGACATCCCATCATATTTTACTAAACTCGTTCATAAGTAAATTTTAATGGAGATACAAAATTTTGAATACCCTATGTAGCCAAAGCCATTAAAAAATCTAAATGGCACGCATCAATCTTAATAATATCAATTTCATCATTCAAAACGGTATTTAACAAATAGATTCATTCACTTAAAGGAAGAAATAGAACGTTTGATATATTAAGTTCACCTGGGCCAACACTTACATGAGCGAGGTAAGGAGGATTCGAAGAAAAGTATTGGAGTAATTGAAGATGTGCATTCATCCCAATCAGCAGATCGGACGATGCATATTGATCCCTTTTATTTTCCTTTGAAGATTTGAGGGTCGTAGTGACCTTAAAACTAAGCTAGCTTAAACTCGTTAGATTCCTCTTATATTAACACTCGATTTGACTATAAACATATCAAATTTGGAGTACTTGTTGAAATGACCAATTTGACTATAAATTTGCTGAAATCAGAAATCAAGATTATTTTTAATTTGAGTAGGGATATTTTTTATTTAAAATTTTTTAACAATATTGTATTATTTTATAATTCTAAATTAAAAACCATGACATAAAACATATAACTCTTACCATATCTCTCATGCCTAATTCCCCATACAAATTTCCATCATAACTTCACATTCCAAACATCAATCTTGAGAAGATTTGGTCATAGATTTTGTCAGAACATCTCCTACAACCATCGAATTTCTATTCAAATAATGAAAACAATTACATCTTACAAAACAAAATTAATAATTTTATAATTTATCCGAATTAAATTCGAGTTAATTGAAACTTCCCACGTGTGAGGTCACGTGCCCCCCTCACCACATTTCAGCATCAAGACCGTCTTTTTCTCCCTGCATTCATTACTGCAGTAGAAAACATTTCTAAATACATTTCCATAAAAAAGCTCTTCATTTAACAGCAATAATAACTATTTCTGCATCAAAATCAGAAACAAAAACCTAAAAAGAAATATTTCGGCACTGATACAGATACGCAGAAAAGGAAGAAGACGACAATGGCGGCCAAGCTAGATGTCTTCTGCTCTCCAAACCTCCTGTTCTCTTCTGATCTGAAGACAGATTTTTAACACAAAAGGTAAAAAAAAAAAAAAAAACTCTTTTTCTGATCTGCGGAAGCTAGCAAAACTGGATTTTTTGAACCTTCGTCGAATCAAAATAACGAATTTTACCTATACATCGATGAAAAAAGAAGAACTTGAATAGAATTAAAAGCATGATTTCTTTCTCTTGTGCTCATCTTTCATGGTAGATAGAGCTTGTCTCGGCATTTGCAGCGCCAGGCTTCAGGGTAGTACTCGAGCGGCATGATTTGACCTTGCTGGATTGCGACGTGGATCGGACGGCAGGGGAAGCAATCGCCGCATCTTGATCGGCAGATTGGTGGCGACGATCCCGGTCCGGCGAGTCTCCGGCGTGTCTCCGGCGGAAGCCGCCATTGTTGATCCTTGGCTTGATTCAAGCTCAATCCGCTACCTGTTATTTTTCCAAGATGCCAACTTTGAAGCAGAACAGGGGAATAAAAGCTCGTTTTTTTAGTTAAACGGATGCAAAGATTACATTTTTAGGCTGATTAAGTGCGGAAAAAGGAATTTTGAGAGGATTAGGAGAATTTCGAAGGAGTTTAAAAGAAATTTCATGATCTGTTCTGTTTTAATCTGACAATTTTAATCCTAAAACTGAAAGTTTGCATTGATGAGTAAAAGATGATGAGTTCAGAAGACGTTTACCGGAAGATATTGCGATGAGTAGCATCACGGCTGAAACGGCGATGACGACGCAGCGCATGGAGAGTGAGTAACAGTAGAGATAGAAAGAGAGAGAGAGAGGCAAGAGAACAAAGAGTGATCTTTGGTAAGTGGAGAGGAAGCCGAAGACTTCCGACTAGTGTGTTATTATCGGTGCATTGCTGATGGTGTGGGGTGGAGACACGTGTCAAATTCAACGTTTGGTCGTAGATGCTGCAAAATTTTTATAAAAAGACCAACTTGCAATAAATTTTAACTGTAGCTGTAAACTGTTGGAAGAATTCCTCATTCAGGCCATATCGGTTTTTTTTTTTTTGTCCAAGGTGTGGTTGCCAAGATGGCGCCAAAGTGTAATATGTTATTTTAATTTGATTTTCCTTTTTTTAAATTTTTTAAAAAATATCAAAGCTTATGGATAGTTTGTAATTGATAAAAGAATGCAATTTATAAATTTAAATTAGTTTTTATTTTCAATCAATAAAGGTATTTTGAGTTAAAACGACTTATATTTTCTTAAATCATAATAATTTCTATCTCTCTTTCTCTCTCTCCATATGTGTGTGTGTGTGTGTGTGTGTGTGGTGGGGGGTGATGGGGGTGGTGCGCGTACTCCAGCTTTATTGGTCGGCATCTACGGTATAAGACTCCTTAGGTCGGGAGATCGAATCTCCTCTGACACAGTTGACCTTAAGGAAATGATACTTGACATTAGATGTTAGAGGTGACTGGAGACTCTTATAATAGCCTCTCGCCATTATTTTCTATATATATATAATGGCGAGAGGCTATTGTAAGAGTCTCCAGTCACCTCTAACCTCTAATGTCAAGTATCATTTTCTTAAGGTCAACTATGTCAGAGGAGATTCGATCTCCCGACCTAACGAGTCTTATACTGTGGATGTCAACCAATAAAACTGGAGTACGCGTATATATAGAAAATAAAGACACATTAGAGTGTAATGTACAAATGAGCAGAAGCCTTGATGATGATGTTATGATGGAAGTAACAAAAAATAGACGACATTAAAGCCACAACAGGAGATATCTTTTTTTTTAACAAAATTAGAGAAAAGTGGGCAAAAAAAAAGTAAATGGAAAGATATTACATAATCTAAGCTGCAGTACAGAGACATAGTAGTTGGTGTTCGAGAATCTCTTTTCTTTTTTTTTTAAATTTCCTTGAGAACTTGTTTAAGATATAAATGAGCTAGCAAATGAGATCACTTAATATTATAAATGCTGAATTCATATTTGTCATGTGGACCGTGCCTAAAGTATAGGGCACGAAATCCGAGAAAAAGAGTAAGAGAGATATTTGCCCAACGGGAGACAAAGAGGGGTGCTACCGGGCTCTTTGGCCCATTTTATTCCACTAAACTTAATAGTTACAAGTGGGAAGATGAGGAGAGTTCCCTTTACATGAGGGTTGAGAGTGTGTGACAGAGAGAGATCATAGGGACTCTTTTTATACATGTCAATGATCCTCTATTTATATAAAAAAAGGGAGTAAAAGATAATATTATAAATCTGCCCTTGCTTTATTGAGGGTTGTACATGGTATTTTGGTCATTTCATTGCTCGACTATGTCGATCTTAAGCTTTTCTTTCACTAAGACTCATCTGCATTAGGTGGCCAGAAAATGTTGGCCGACTAGATCGAAGTTGTTGGCCAACCCAATGTTGTCGTCTAGTTGGAGGTGGCGGCCAAGACAATCGATCGGTCAATTGTCGGTTGGTGGCCAGCCAAATGCGGTCGGCCGACTAGAGGTTATCGACCAGTGGGAGAGCACCGTTGGTGCGATTTGGAGTGCCAGTGGGAGAGCACCGTTGATGCGATTTGGAGTGCGGTTCTTTTGGTATGGCGAGGAACATGACATTATTTTGTTATACAATAAATATAATTGGATAAAAATAATTTCAAATTGATGTGGTGATCTCATTCATAGGCATTGCTCATGATTCCTTGGGGGATTAACTTGAATATTAGTGCATAAATATTTGCTAAGATAACTCATTATTTAATTAACTTATAAAACCTTTAAATAATATTGTTCCGTAGAATTTAAATATAGTTAGTGAGCTCGACTCAAATTATAGAGGTAAACCATATCAAGGATGGAAAAAGAGTAAATATAAATTCATTTGAAACATCTTGTATCATTTTCTTCTTCAATCTCTCCCTATCAATAGTACCATTAGAACCTCATTATATGTATGTATGTATGTATGTATGTATGTATGTATGTATGTATATGTATATATATATATATATNTTCATATTCTCTATCAATAGTAGCATAAGAGAAAATAAATTATCATATTTCTTTTAAATACATCAAAAGAGTTCAAATATATTTCAAATTCCATTTTTTCTTTATACTTGGCGTTTATTTCTCAAGAAATTAAATGACACTTATAATCATTGTCAAGTTACATAAAAATTTTAAGAATAAAAGAAGATATCACTAATATAATCAAGTTACATCACTCTTTAGTTGTTTTCTCTTACAATGCACGCAAAAATGATCAATCACCTGACATATTACAAGAATGATCCCCCAAAAAAGCACGCACAAGTAACCAATTACACAACATATGTCTATATATGTTAAATCATTTTAAAATGTAGGGTTTCTTACTGTTCGTGAGCTTACACAACCCGAGAGAGATCTTATTTAAGAAGAGTATTGAAGAAGAAGAAAAAATGAAATGAAAGTCCCCTCCTCAATCTAATAGATTAAGTTCATTTTTTATACAAAACGGCCTAGTCTTTTTTGGTCTACCTCTTCCTTTTTTAACATTAATTGAATCTAAAACATCTACTCTCCAAATAGGATCATCAAATAGTCGTCATTTAATGTGACCAAACCATCTAAGACAACTCTCTCTAATCTTGTTCGCCACTGGAGATACACCAACCCTATCACGAATCATAAATTAAAGTCAACTATTGCTGAGATGAGAAAGCTTAGGTGGATGACTGGCGTGATACATAGAGATAAAATGCGAAAGAATGTATTCCCTACTTTATTTTATGCTTCCCTTTCAAAAGCTAATATTTTGCGCCATAGAGCATTGAACAAAACACAATCATAACTTTCGATCAATAAACCATAGCAATCCCTCAGTATATAGAAATGTGCTGCAGAAGAAACAAACCACAAAATAGGGCACTCCCAAATGAGACATGTTGCATTAGAGTCAAACAAATATAATAACATGGTTAAAAGATCATCTGTTATAGGAACTGTACAGTTACAGTAACAAGACTGATTACTTCAGTTGCCGCAGCTAATGAACAGTACTTCTGAGAAAAAGAGATGAGACCCGTCGTGTTGGTAACCGAGTAACTCCTCAATCACATTTTAATTTTGGGTTTTTATATACAGTTATTTAAAATATTTAATATGACATTTTAATCACATTAATTTAATATATATTGATAAGTGCTAGAAAATTCACGGTGGCAGAGTAACGGAGTATCATTTTAGCATTGTAGGAAAGTTCAACGCACACATAGATGAAAAAGAAACAATTGGTGATGACTTCAGAAGTTTTTACGTGGAAAACTTGTAAGGAGAAAAACCACGGGGTCTGACCCAGTTGCAGAAATCCACAATTGAATTGATAATTACAAAAATTCTTTATCCTACAATCGAGAAAAGGGTAACTATATTTTTCAGATTACAACATCGTTAATGGTGTCTAGTTGGTGGTGATCGATAGTGGTCAGTGGTGGTCGATGACGGTTTGTGGAGGTCAACGACGGTCGGCGGTGGTCGACAGCGATCGGCGATGGTGATGAGATGCCTCCCCTCATGTGAGAGGTGAGAGTCTATTCATAGTGTTCTAAGTGCAATTAATGCAGGAATATCAATTATTTTTATCAGGCGGTCCAGAGAGTTTCATCTGATCATGCCACGTTTAATGGGCATTTGAGTGCTTTAACGATGTCGGAATTGAGTGATCTTGGTCTCATTGGATATGTTTAGTCGAGTCACTAGATTCGAATATAAACTTGTCAGTGTCAACATCTGTTTAACCTTTCAAATGTGTCCAGAAATCTTTCAAATGTGGTTTAATGTCTTGATTTGACTCGAATTGGGCTAATTTTCATATCATTAGGCTCGTTTCATCAAGTCTGTCAGTTTAACTATAAGTTTGCTAAAATCGGAGCTCTGAATGTCTTTTTATCAAGATTTGAATGTTCCATGCTTAAAATATCATCTCGAGATTCGTGGTTTGCATCAAGTTTCAAGTCAAATGATGAAAATTTGTCGGTAGCGTATCAATAATATTGTTATATTGAACTGTCGTATTTAATACATATTAAATTTTATTACTTTTTAAATCAATCAAGCTAAACTTCAAATCAAAATCAACCTAAAAAACAAATCGAGCCAAACATTAACAAATTATTCACAGATCATTTCAAACACTTGCCCACTAAAATAATTTGGAGTTCATTATAAATTTTGTTAATAACATGCATGATTTTGGCAGCTATTTTCTATGAGAGCAAGTATGGCTCCCATCTGCTTCAGCTGCTGCTATGGGGGGTAGAAACACGTGCCAGTTTCTGTTTTGGGATATCACATATTATACTTTCTAAATCATATAACTTTACTGTGTCAATCATGACTGAAAATGCATATTTTTCGATTTATGGACTGATTCTCACATCCTACGAGCACCTAAAGATTTCAAACATGTATTATGAGGCATGTTGCAGTCCAGGGAATCATCAGTACGAAGGAATAATGTTGCAAAGCTTTTATGCATAACATTAAGAAATAAAAAAAACATGTTTTTAATTTGGATGTCTAGAACTTCTTATGATTATCTTCTTTTATTAAAATTTAATTGATTGTTTATACCCATATGAAATTATAAAACGAAGCAATACTTTTGCATGAGTACTCTCGAACTGAACTCACCTGTTGAAAGTCGAACTGCGCCCACCTGCCGAAGTGGTTGAATCAAGCTTACTTGCGAAAGTGGTCGATCTAGACCCTGGAGCTAACTAGCTACCAAAGAAGATCGACATTATATTAGAATGCATACAGGTTTAGATCCATGTTTATGTCCGCCTGACACCAACGTAGCAACATTTTCATCATGCCATCGTGGGTAGAGGTTGTACCATATGGAATGAATGTTTTAATTATTTAGCTTTCCTTAAGTTTAGGGGGGAAACGGAGGAATGGGGGGCTCGCTTGGCTCTTTCTCTGGCTCGAATCAAAAACCATTCCTTCAAATACAATTTATTCCTCCTATTAGATTCAAAGAAGATGATGAGAATTCAAGCTCTAACAACACATTTAGGTTTAGAAAAATGATAAAACAGAATATCACATAATATAGAGTGAAAAACCAACAGGTCAAAAGAGGGGACAAATTAAAAACTCAAGAGAAAGAATCATTGAAATATTCTTTTAGAAAGAAAAAATTCAAATACATTTTAAAGTAAAAAAAAAAAATCCAAATAAAGCCACCTGTAAAACCTCCATACTCACTACCAAATACTAAAACTACCAACAATTCTAAAAGAAAAGAGCAACTCCAAAAGCATTGGAATAAGAGGGGGTTGATAAAGTTATTTCTACACAAATTTCACCAATCTTTAGTGAACTTTATAAGAGAAAAATAAAAGATGTTTACCATCTTAATCATCATAATTACCCCTCTTCATCTCAAAACTAACAGCAAAGCTAATCATTAAAAAAAAAAACAAATCTGAAAAATGCAAAAAATCATTTAGAAATTCTTAGTCAAAGGAGACTAGTTTTATCTAGTACCCTTTAACTCTACAAGGAGTTTATAAGGCAAAAGTTCTTCAATTAGATTGAGTTTAGCACCAAACATAGCTAACCAATTTGCACATGCCTTACCTTTAAAGATATAATTAAGTTTAAATTCAAAGGAAGTAAGAATGATAGATATATCATTGAGTAAATAAATAAAACAAGTTAGCATTACATATAACATATCCTTCAAAAGAGTTGACCAAATGGACAGCCAAAACAACATCTAATTCTATCATCAATTTATCAAATCCCAATGCATCAGCCACATAAAGATTGTATTTTAGAGCATAGAGTTCAACAAAAAAGAATATTGCATTGATCAAGAGGACCATCAAAGGCCAAAAATAGATTACTCAAGTTATCTTTAATTAAACCCCCAAGTCCGAAGAAATCTTTCAAGATAGAGCCATCAGGATGAATTATCATGCAACCTCTCTCAAGTTTAATCCAATCTACAGTAATTATAGATTTGTAAAGTTGAGCATCTATCTCAATATCAAAGTATCTAGCCAACTCCTTACAATCTTTAAATTTATTATAACCAATGAAATTAACTTTATGTAAAAATAAAACTATCACATTAATGTGCCAAATAACACACAAATGATTCATTTTGACAACTAAATATTTGGCCTCTTTCCTTTCTTTCCAAATTTACCACATTATGAAGCACAAAATGATAATAATAATAATAACAATAATAATATGCCCTTTAAGAATTCTTGAGTTTGATATTATTGATATACAGCAGTCAAGATTAGTACATGTTAATTACGATTAACCTAATAAGATGCACAGTAAGAATATGGTTATTGATCTTTTTCATTTGAAAATAAATACTAGAAGTAATTGTTAGATGCATGTGATTACATAAGCCTCAAGCATCTTTCCAAAGAGTGTCAAATTATATCTCTTCAATAATAAACATAATCTTGTGCACTCGCTATTATAATAAAGCATTCATATTATTTGTTCATGTTTTTGATAATTTGTCATGTATGATAGGAAAAAAAGTTATATAATTTGAATGTTTTTTTTTAATAATGATGACTCAAAGAAACTAGAAGTGTGTGATTTTATGATGATGAAGACTTATATTTATATGCATTTTAGTGCTTCCCACAGGCACCTAATGAATTATTATAGTTAAAATATCTAATTTTAAATCAAATAAATTTCAAGTAATTACTCAACATTCTTCTTCCAAATCAGCTCAAAGAGTCATTACCTCCCCCTTCCTTCTCTCGTTATAATTTTTGGAAGCCTAACATTCAGTGATGCTCATCAACTTAGAAATTTTTTTTTTTCAACACGAGATATGAGAGCACGCATTGATCATTCATTATTTTGATGACAATTATATACGCCACTCGCTTTAATTAGGCCATGTACAAGTTTTTTAAACTATGGCAAGAAAAAAGATACTGCAATTAGTTTCTTCGGAAGTTGAATGATGAATCATTTCCGAGTTTATCACACATATATCACACAATTCTTATTCATTCATACATCAAACATTTAAACTTTCATACTTATTTTCAAATCATTCAATTATTTAATATTACATTAAAAAATCAATATTACTTAAAAGTGAAATACATCATTTTCATACAAAAATTTAAAACACAAAAATGTTATAAATATAATATCAAACTTTAAGTGTTAAATATATATTTGCATAAGAACTATGTGATATATATGCAAATTAAGAATACATAAATAAATAAAGAGTGACAAGTTGCTCCAACATTTCAAGATGAACATTGTGGTGCTGATGAATTCAAGTTACATAGCAAAACTAACATTTAAAGCATACACTCAAACAATAAAGCAAACTCTTCCCCTGAAACAACATGCAAAGAATTTATTTATTTATTTTATGTATTTATTGCATTAAGACTTGGTTTTTTTTTACACCAAAATAGATTTCTACTACACCTCACATTGGAATATATGTATGTTGCGGAAAGTATTGAGTTTAATTGTTGTAAATTAGGAAGTGTGTATTATGAAGATTAATATTAGGTAACCTAATTTGAGAAGAATCTAATTACGTGATTTTTTTTAATTATGAAACCTAATTAGAGATCTAATTATATGAACTTTCCTATTTGAAATATTTTTAATTTGTATGGAGGAATGCAGTCTTATATATCTGATTCATCGAAGGGATTATGAAGCATTTAAAGTGTTTAAAAGGCAGTCAACTATTATTGATTTGTGTGCAAGCTATACTTTTTCAGACTATGCAGATGATATGGGATAGACACAGGTTTATTACTTGCTATTTAATCATATTAGTAGGAGGTTCAATCCATTGGAGATAATTATTCAGTTCATTGTTGCTCTGTCTACTAGGAAAGCTGAGTACTGTTAATTACAGAGGAGATGAAGAAAGTGATATGAATGTAGGGCTACTTGATGACTTGAGGGTTAATCAGAAGTCTCTAATGATGTTTTATGTTAATCAGAGTATGATATCATTAACCACAAATCAAATTCATTATGTATGTACTAAGTACATTGATGTGAGATACCACTTTGTTCGAAGCTTGATTGATGACGACGATATTCTATTGAAGAAGAATTGGACAGACAAACTCACAAAGACAACACTAGTACAGAAATTCACATACCGTAGAAGTTTTGTGAACATCCGAGCCCATGATTGATTGTTCATTTGGGTATTTTGAAAAACCATACAAGACTTGATTCCTTTGAATGTGTACCTAGGCAATCATTTTAGTGCAATTGTTGGGTGCTAAAGCTCATTTTTTATCATCTCTTATTTATGTGAAAGTGAAAGATTATTATAAAAAGCACTATAAAAAGCACTAATTCTTATGATTATAAATTAGAAAATGCAAGTATTAGGAAGATTAATACTAGATTACCCAATTTTAAAATAAATCTAATTATATGACATTTTCTATTTTATAAAACCTAATTAGAAGAAATTTAATTACAATGTATATGGTAAAAATGTCAAACATCTTCAAGGGATCAAGTGGCTAAGATAGAGCCTTCAAATGATCGAAGTTTTGAGCCAACAGCGTGATCCATATTTGCTAAGCAGTCGACCGACTGAACAACAGATTGACCGACCGGCCTAGCTGCACGAACCTGGTCAATATACCTATCGACCAACTGACATCTCATCAAAATCAAAGGAATACATATGACCAATTGATCGAATCCCTCGACGGGAATGATTTTGCACGCGATCAACTGACATAATCAATCAGCCCTGAAACATCATTTAATCGACAAAATAATGTGTCACTTGTATTTTAAATGTATTTTTCACTTGGCAGACATGTCAATTCAGTTATATGGGTGGTTATAATAAATGTTCCATTTTTGTTATGTAACTATATCTTGAGACCCCTATAGATGGTGGTCACAGCATTAATAAAGGAGCNTTGAAAGCCCAGACAAAATGAGCACCTAAGAAAAAAAAGACCATATGCAGATAATGTATATATATATATATATATATATATATATATATATATATATATATATATATATATATATATATATANCAAACTGTTGTTTCGCTGAATTTTAATTCTCTTGTTGGAAACTGATTCTGAGGCACTGTTTCATATGCTTACAGCCAAACTTAAGCCAGCGTGGTGTATTATTACTTGACTGAGAAGAATTTGATTTTTTCTTGAGATGCATAGTCTTCAAATCCAATACTCTTTTATTTTTAGAGAGGGCAATTCATCTGCTGACTGGTTATCTAAATGTCAAATGCGTGGTGCTTTTGTTGGGGATTTTCCTCCACAATATCTGCATACTCTTATGAGGAGTGACCTTTTGGATACCCCTTTTATTAGATTTTAATCATGTGTTTTTGCTTCTCTGTTTGGGATTCCTGTGCTAGCCAGTTTTTCTCTCGGATTTGGAGTTTGAAGCTGGAATTTTGTTGGGGTTTCATTTTAAGTTTTGTGGACATTATATGGATGCTTTGCGGTATCATTGATACTCATGAAACTATTCATTTTTTCTCATTATGACACTATTTCACATCATTAAACTTGGTCTTTATTGCAAATTTTTTTTCTTCTTTTTGGATATTTTGGATATTTTCCCTTCCTTGGCTTTTTTGGTTCGGTTTTATATATTCTTGGAGTTTATTGTAGATTTATTTCTTCTTTTGGATATTTTGACACTATTTCCTTCCTGGGATTTTCTTATCTGGTTTTGCTCTCTACCTGTTTTGATGGTTTTGCATACAATTGGTTGGATTTTATTTGTTTCGTTGGGGCATTACCATTTTTGGAGTCAAACTCTTACACATGCAACTTATATTGAATGCCAAGTTTCTGTGTTCTGGAAGCTTCATTAAGATGTATTTTATTTTTGTGGTGGTAGATGGGGATCTGCATTCCCTCCCCAACTTTGTAACCTCTTATTTTATTAACGAGTAAAGAGTCATGAGTTGTTCTTTTATCATATATATATATATATATATATATATATATATATATATATATATATATATATATATATA
>JXCR01066063.1:16658-40953 GCA_002079205.1 Phalaenopsis hybrid cultivar
ACTATCATTCCTTTAAAAATAACGGGCTTCCTGATATTTTCAAATCCAATACCACCCGTTGAAAATAATATATGCTACTATCAACGAACTGTTAACTGTACCAACACAAAAAAGAACATCAAACTAATCTCTTATGAATATTAAGACACTAATCCTTCACTTCAGCCATATTTAACTAGCCATTTTCCAGCACAATTACTTACCCGATGCTACAAAAATAAAGCAGAACTTACATTTAGCCCATATTAACATGAAGCCACCTCCAGTAAACTCCTCCGATCAACTTGGCATGAAAAATGTGTTTCTTGGGCGAAGTTCATGGCCGGATAATATGAACCGGCACATATCTATCGCTTTGGATCTGTGGCTGAAGTATTCATTCAGCTGCAAACGCAGCAGCTTAACTATATACTCTCAAGCATTTTGGGTTGAGCAATTTTAAGAACCTGCATCACTTGAGCCAAAAATAATGACAATGGTGTGCTTCGGGTTCGCCTCTTGCCACCGAAGTTGGGATAATGGGAACTGCAATGGTGGCCGCTCATGAACAAAAGAAGCGATCATGCAGAAAATGGTATGGTGGTTGTATGGAATCGTCACCACCCCTCCCTCAAATGCCCCCAGCGCCTATGAGAACAAGAGCAGAAATATCAAGGCAAAAGTTCAACTTAGTATCTCACAAAATCCAAAGTTTTCATATAGAGTGCAGAAAGAAAAATCAGAGCAGAAACCAAATGCGGATAGGTTTATATGCTGAATATCAGAAGATATAACACAGTCGTCAATCTAATTAAAGCAAAAATATATTAATTTGGTGTTAATCGTTGAGTAATAAAAGAGAGAGCATAAGTTTACATTCAACTTTCTAATAGAAAGCAAAAAAAAAGCTCAAGCAAAGTAATATCATCAGTACAACAACAACAACAAAGCCCTTTTTCTCCATTACGTCCTATTTGGTGTCATATTTTCATTTAGTTCTAATAAATTTAAATCATTTTTTATACAATAAGCCCAAGTTTTCCTAGGTCTACCTCTGTCTTTCTTAACTTAAGTCGAATATAAATCATCTACTCTTCAAATCGGATCATTAGATGGTCGACGTTTAATGTGATCAAACCATCTAAGACGACTCTCTCTAATTTTGTCCGTCACTGGACCTACACCAACCCTATCACGGATATATTTATTTCGCATTTTGTGTCTAAGTGTAAAACCACTCATCCACCTAATCATTCTAGTTTCAGCAACACTTAGCTTAGTATTATGTTTCTCTTTTAAAGGCCAACATTCAGCGTCATAGAGCATTTCAGGTCTCACCACCATCTTATAAAATTTTCCTTTCAGTCGAAGCGGTACTTTTCTATCACACAAAAGATTTGAAGCATTCCTCCACTCCAACAACCAACTTGAATTCTACCATTAACATCCCTATCATATCACCACCGCTTTGAACAACATACTCGAGATATCTAAATCGTTCGCACCTTTTAATAATTTGATAACCCAAAATTACATTTCTGTCACTAGAGCTAATATTACTAAAATCACATTCCATTTATTCAATTCTAGTTCTACTCAAATGAAGGCCTTTAGAATCCAATGTAGAACTCCATAATTCAAGTTTTTCTTGGACTTTTTCTCTCATTTTATCCATGAGAAAGATATCATCAGCAAAAAACATACACCAGGGTACATCCTCCTGTAAATGTCCAGTAAGATCATCCATAACTAAAGCAAAAAGATAGGAGCTTAAAGCCAATCTCTTATGTAATCCAACAAAAATAAGAAAATATTTGGTCAATTCTCCTTCAGTTTGAACACAAGTAACAGCTCTAGTATGCATATCTTTAATGACTTGAATATAAGTCATATCAACACCTTTCTTCTCAAGAACTCTCCAAATGATATCTCTTAGAACCTTATCGTAAGCTTTTTCTAAATCAATAAAAATCAAATGTAGATTCTTCTCTTTGAACCTTATCGTAAGTTTTTTTCTAAATTAATAAAAATCAAATGTTGACCCTCCTTATTATCTCTAAACCTCTCTATCAAACCTCTCAATAAATGTATAGCTTCCAAGTAGAGACCCATCCGACTTAAATTCAAATTGATTATGAGAAATCTATGTAATATGTTTTAACTTATGTTCAATTACTCTCCCATAATTTTAAAGTATGACACATCAACTTAATTCCTCTATGATTTGTACACTCTTGTGCATCACCTTTATGCTTAAAAATAGAGACCAAAATACTCTTCCTTCACTCCTCAGACATCTTTTTAGTTTTTTAAATAATATTAAAGAGCTTAGTAAGCCAAGAAACACTCAAATCTCCTAAATATTTCCACACTTAAATTAGGATATCATCAGGTCCTACAGACTTTCCACCCTTGACTTTCTTTAAAGCCTCCTCAACTTCTCTTTTACTAATGCGACAAAAAAAAATGAAATGTTTTATTATTATTAACGATATTAAGATCACTGAGGTCGATTGTATTTTCAGAAACTCAAATAAAAAATATATCAAAATAACTCACTCATCTATGTTGAATATCATCAGTGATTGAGCAAAATACATGATCTATAGAAGAACAATCATAAGGCTTTATTTACAGTGAGCTAGCTACGAACTGATGTTTATCATTAAACAAAGAAAGCCGAAAGCTAATTTATTACTCGAAATAAAAAATAAAAAAATCCAATAAAACATTATGTGAGCCTTCGCACTTTCAAAAGGGATTCCTCTTAAGTATCAATAATATATAAATAATTACCCTTGAGTCGACTAAAAAATTAATAGGTATTCTGACCCGCGCCACGGCTCATGGATCTACTCAAAGGATCACATGGTTCACTCATCAACCAGTGTGACACATGCATTTACTCTCTCCTATTGGGGCCCGTAGAAGTAACTTGTCGAACTGACCTGCCAGATCGACTTACCTATCAAGCCTCTTTGCCAATTGTTGATGTATAAACTGTCACATTTCCAGCAGGCAACCAGTCGACTAAGTTCATCCGGTTGATGGTCCTTGGGATTGACAAACAGCTAAAGTAAGAATCAACTTCGAAAGACTGACATACATCCAGGATCATTGCCGAGGCCCTTGAAGTCCATACTACACGTTAGCACGTTGTGGACATGCTTCATACTGCATAGCCTGCAATTTAGCATTATTTTCTCTCTCTTTCTTGGTGTAAGCCACTAGCATAGGCTAAAGACCATCTCTGTGACAATAAATAGTTGAATCATCCCATCTGGAAAAGGGATCAGATTCTCTCGATCTCTCCCTGGTTGTTTATTTCATCCTCAAACTCCACTCTAGAGAAAAACTAAGAATCCAGGCTTGGAAGACTGGATCATTCTCCCCTTCCATACCTTCCATATATGGTACCTCCCAGGTTGTAAAAGACATGGACCCTACGGCTAAAAAGATTTAACATATATATTATATAAACAGTCCCCTGTAATCTACAAAAACAATTGGCATTCTAAACAGATTAACAAAGGGTAAAACCCTTTTCACTGCAGCTTGAAGAGCCCATCCAATAACGGGCACTTTACAAAGGCACTACTGAAATGGCAAAAGATGATTAAAAACAACGTTATTTTATAAATCAGCTACAAAAGTAGATGTTGCCAGGAAAAACTACAACTTAACCGTAGCGTTTCCAGAAAGAGATAAAAGCCACATACTAATTAAAATCACAAAAAATTGAAAAAAATAAAAATAAAAAAAGATGGGCGCTATTCAAAACGTTAGTTCTAGGATATCTGTTTTCTATAACTATAAATATATTTTAGGTACCAAAGTTTTTTTTTTTTTTAAAGTTGGAAATCTAATTTATACAAAACTGTATTGAAAAGCTGCATTTCAATCGAAGAAAGCAGAATTCCACCAGAGGTTACATTATGCATTTAGCAAAGCCAAACAACCACAACAAACGTTTAAGAAAGCAAGCTGAATTGACCTAGTTTATATATTTTAACACAAATGCTCAGTTCAAAATTTACAAAAAAAATAAAGAATATATAAAGAATAACATTGTAGACATAAGCATTAAATATACCAAACAAAAATATAAGGGCCAAAATCTGCAACCAAATAGTTAAAAATATCCTCTTCACATCACAAATTGTATTTGCATATTTTGTAATTTACATATATAGATATATTTGCATACAGTATGGAAGTAGGGGACCGGAATTATAAAAAAAAATTGCAGACTAAGGCAAAGGTGAAATGATGCAAAGAATTTATTGATGAAAGTCTGACAGGTCCAATCAAGGTGCGAGCAAAAAAAACCAGGTGCACAACGTACCAGTGCATAGGTCCTGTCAAAAACCTGTCTGCTTTCACTAAAGATAGATTTATATAAATGGCACTTTTTATTCTAAAAAATGAAAGATTTCACTTAAAAAATATATATTTTTTAATTACCATCGTCATTGAGATCAACGGAGAATCCAAGCTTCTTTGTATCGATGGAGGGGCACAAACTGAATGGTGGGCAAGGTGGCCTGGGCTGCATGGACGAGCTGCTGTTGCTCCTGCTTGAAAGTTCATTTTGTCCAGGCCCACAGAATTTTTGACTCATGTACAACAGTTCCAAGCTTGAAGAAGATGATCCTTCAATTATCCGTCTTCCCTTATACCTTCCAATAACATATTGTTAGTGAAAATATGTCCAATATGAAGGCAGTGATCCTATTTCCTGCACGTTCAATAATTCAATTTCATAAAAGCAATCTATACCTATCTTTTCTTTTCTCCAGATACCGTTTAAGCGATGCTTTTCTACTCGTTGGACACTCTGTGACAAGCAGGTTAAACGTTAGCCCGTTGAAAAAATCAACTAAAATTACAATAGTTTTATAGGCTTTCGTTGACTTCATTATGAGTCCTCTTATAGCAACGAACCTTGTATCTTTGCTTCTATATTATTATGTTAAAAATGGCATCATCATTGAAGAAGAGAAGCACAGTATGTAAATTCCCCTAACTTCTAAAAATGCTATGAGAGAAAACTAATATTATTATTAAGGACCAACTGTTAAAAAAGACATGGGCCACTATGAACGACAATACATGTCCCCGGGTCCATGGTGGTCCATTTGCAATAACTCCCATGTCATTAACACCATAACAGAGAATTTCTAATCTACCCTCCCCTGTTCCCCTTTACATTCCCCATAGCTGTTAGATATGACCGGCGAGTAATGAACTGATTGAAACAAATCGTGCCATTGATATGCAAAAGTAAAGCATCGCTTCGACACCAAATAAATATCTAGGCTGAGCTTGAACTAGACAAGTGGCACCCAACGCAACCATTAATAACAAATTATCACAAAAAATAAATTACATTGCCACAAACAAATCTTGCTACTTCCATAATTTGCATAACATGAGTCAATAGATAATAGCATAGCAAAATTTGTTTGAAAGCAAGAAGTAAATGACAAATTAGCTAAATTTTAACCCAAGGAATTTTCTTAATTAAGCATTATGGTATTATAATGACCCCTTTTTAATAAAATGAAGGTGATAAATCACAAATTTAAGACTTCAAAAAACAATCTTTCATTTAACAAGCGTGATTAATTCCTGCCCTGGTTCTAAACATGTGATGATGAGAAAATTTATGGATAATTAGTACTTGAGACAGACAAGACAATTCCTTTGAGAGAGTAGAGATTCGAAATCCAGAGGGCTGAAATGGAAGTGGAGTCCCAGTGGGGACCAATATAATCACCGGACAAAACGATGCTGGTCCCACGTATCGGGACCTATATATGCGGCAATCACATCCTGCGGCCCATTAACGTCAAGAACGAAAATAATTCCCAACTCCGAACAAAGCATCGATGGTCGCCGTCAACCTGCCCTTCACCACAAGATTAGGAGGGCCTCATCAAGTGAAGGACATAATGCATTTTTTTAATGGGAAGATTTACATGCATGACATTTAATTCTTATGTATTTACATATCTATCATCTAAAACTTCAACTTTTACATTCATACCACTTTAAAAGAGGTGCATTTCAACTTTTTTTCTAGTTAAAAGGATGGCAATCTTTATATGTAAATGTATAGGAATTGAGTGATATGTATGTAAATGTATAGGAATTGAGTGATATGTATGTAAATGTCCATTTTTTTATTAACAGAAAAATATATAACACTTGTTTAAATCTAACTTCATTCTTAATCTACGAAAATGAGAAGTCCACTGCTTAATTTTTCATAGTT
The DNA here is from genome assembly GCA_002079205.1 of Phalaenopsis hybrid cultivar. NCBI lineage: Eukaryota > Viridiplantae > Streptophyta > Magnoliopsida > Asparagales > Orchidaceae > Phalaenopsis > Phalaenopsis hybrid cultivar. The sequence goes on from JXCR01066063.1 coordinate 22,915, forward strand.
CATAAATGAGTGTAATATACAAAAAAAAAAAATCAAGATTTTGTAAGAAACAAGTCATAATATTCTGATAAAAATTTATTTAGACTTGAATCGTCAATAAATAAAATAAATGCAATTTAATTTTTAACTAATTAAACTAATTTCTCCTATTTAGTAGTGAATGGATAACAAAGCAAACAGTCAACTGTCAAAGAAAATTTCCAGCAGTTGCTGCAAGAAAAATTTTAAAAATTCCAATTTGCAATCGCTTACCCGGCAAAGGTTCCCGCGATGGTATTCCCTCGTCCGAGCTGCCTTTCAAGTTTCGCTGCAACTTTCCTGAAAGCTCACAGCCGTTCGATCGAGATCAGATGGACGGATAGCACATGACTACAGGAAATACAGACAAATAATCAAACGGCGGTCGGGATACCTGCCGGAGCGCCGGCAGATGGTCCGGCCCAAATCGGTCCGGTATAAGCCGGAGGAAACCGATTTAGGTAAGACAGACCGGACGATATTGGAGCTATAATCGTTGAGTCGTACGTATGAGGGTTGGCCGCAAGCTGCATTATCTCACGAGCCTGCAAGTTAAACCGGAACGGGTCAGGTGCATGAAAAGGACCGGTCTAGCTCCTCCGGTTCAACCGGCGGCGAGAATTTACCTTCGCCGACTGCACGCCGTCGTAGACGTTCACCTTACCGCCGTAGAATANCAGGGTTGGCCGCAAGCTGCATTATCTCACGAGCCTGCAAGTTAAACCGGAACGGGTCAGGTGAATGAGAAGGACCGGTCTAGTTCCTCCGGCTCAACCGGCGGCGAGAATTTACCTTCGCCGACTGCACGCCGTCGTAGACGTTCACCTTACCGCCGTAGAATATCGTAAGCTGCCCTAAAGGTTCGCCGGAAAACGCCCTGTAAAAAGGGGGAGCGAATCACAGATGCACATTAGAGAGAAGATGAGGGAGTGCAGTTCAGAATAATGGGAATGTTAATGGGGAAAAGGAATACTTAGGAGGTGGGAAGTGAATCTGCTGCGGGAGCTGCGATTTTCCGGCGGAGGGAGAAAGGCATGGTACATCGCCGGCGGTGAGAAGAAGGGGGAGAGGGTCTTTTCTCCGGTACGGCGAGGGATCCTTCTCTCGTGGCGGCACACTCCTCGAATCGCCGCTTCTGCTCGCGTCCTCAGTTGGTGAAGGGAGTGAAGTCTACCAAAAAGATTGTAGAGAAGAAACAGAGTAACTTAGTTGCCCATCTGGAAAACAAATTGATCTATGAGCTAGGGCTCACGTGAGTCGGGGTGAGGAGTGACGGAGAAGGAGGGCTGATTTGCGGTTTCCGCCGGATCCTCACGGCGGCGGAGGAATCGTCTAGATCCGATCGGTTCTCGAGAAGGGCCTTGAGAGATATTACTTGCTGGATCGCCTGCGATTTGTTCCAAGAGGGGCGGCGCATACCTGTACCATGATAGATTGATCAGACCAGCACCAGAAGACTCGCTCCCGCGATTTCCGAAGTGAAGTGATAAAAAGAAAACGGAAACAGCGCATGAAGTAGCGGAAACAGAAGAAACTGAAAATAACCTCTATCTTTGAGGAATCGACGGCATNAAGCACCAGAAGACTCGCTCCCGCGATTTCCGAAGTGAATGGATAAAAACAAAACAGGAAACAGCGCATGAAGTAGCGGAAACAGAAGAAACTGAAAATAACCTCTATCTTTGAGGAATCGACGGCATTCCTCTCTTGTTATCTGCGCGATGTCGTCCTCAGTGAGCAGGTTCAGGGGTTTCTCAAGTAGCGACTTCCCCGTCGACACCGCATCGGAGTTCATCTCACCGGCGGCGGCCGCCGAATCCCGCCGGACTCAATATACAGAGATCGATCGATCGATGGATGATTCCCTCTCTCTCTCTCGCTCTCTGTTCGATCAGAGAGAGAGGAGAGTGGTATTGCTTCCTAATTTTATATTTGTTTTTGCAAAAAAAAAAATTATATTTTATGTTGTGCAAAAGGGCAATCGTAAAAATTGAATGGATGGGGTTCGGCCGTGGGGGTGGGGCGTTTAGTTCGTCGGCGGTGATGCACCCTGAGTTGCCACGTCGGCTCACAACCCAGCTTTAAAATGCTTATAGTGTTATGACTATTTTGCCCTCCACTTTTTTTTTTTAATTTTATGTTAAAAAATTAATTATAAAAAAAGATAAGAAATTTGATGGTTTCAGTGATGGGAATTGACGGTGATGAGGAGGGTTGAATGTGTCGGGCGGCCATGGCCGGGCTGTGTGGCCCACAAAGGATTATTTAACTTTATTGAGTCCGGCGAGGGACCGCTGATCACCTTTTGGGTTGCGGGGAGCACGACCCTATTGGACCATGTGCCGCAGGCACGTGGATGACATGTTTTCTTTTCTTTATTTAATGTGATAAATAAATAAAATAAATAAATAAATATATGTATATATATATGTATATATATGTATATAATGTTATGAATTTTTTAATTAAAAAATTTAGTTTAGACGTTCATAATTTTAGTCAAATTTGTATGTAATTTTACAAAGAGGTGGATAAATAGAGAAAAAAAAGAGAAAATAAAATGATAATGTGTATTTAGTCATTATTTATAAGGGGGCACCACATCCACTTACCATTCATTATATATATATATATATATATATATAAAATATTTGACATTTCAAAATAAAATCTTCTTTTTTTTTTTTTTTGAAATGAGATATCAAACTCAATGATGTCAAGCTCTGTGAGTTCAACGGTCACTTGAGTAGTCTACCGGAATCCTTTGGCCTATTGAGGATAGACTTTAAAGGGTGGTTGGTGATGACCATTATGGGATGTATTTGGAAATAAGGTGGAAGCCTATATGTTGAATGACCAAGGCGAAGGTCAGCTTCTCCATTATTGGATATTCGAGTTCAACATGTTTTAGGATCTGATCAGTATAGTATACTGGGTATTATTTTTCAAGTTCTTCCCTAGCTAGGACTGAATTGATGGCTTGTGGGTCGACCCCCAAATAAATGTAAAATTTTTCCTTCGGTTTCAAGTTTTGAAGAAGAAGGGGGACGCGAGGAACTGCTTGAGATTTTTTAAGGCTTCTTCTCATTCAGTTGTCCCCTCAAACGCTTAGTTTTTCTCAGTCCTTAAAGAACGAGGCGCACTTGTCCCCTAATTTGGAGATGAACCTGCTTAACCCTGCAATTTGGTCGGGCAGTTTCTAAATTTTCTTGTTGTTTCGGGTGGTGGCATGTCAAGGAGTGCATGAATCTTCTTTGGATTAGCTTTTATGCCTTAAGAGGTTAGCAAGTATCCTAGGAATTATCCCGTCGAAGCTCCAAAGATGCATTTCAATGGGTTTAATTTCATGTTAAATTTTTTGAGTAATTGGAAAGTTTCTTTTAGATCTTTAATATGTTGCACGACCGACAGTCTCTGAACTTACACATCATCGATGTACACATCAATGTTATTTTCTTTTTTTTAAGCAAAAATTACATTCATGAGGTGTTGATAAGTTGCCCCCGTATTTTTAAGCTTGAATAGCAATACATTGTAACAATAGACTCTTTCACATGTAATAAAATAAGTTTTCTTTGCATCTGCATCGTGCATTTTGATTTGATGATGCCTATAGAATTAGTTTAGGAAACTTAGGACTGATTGGACAACTTATGAATTCACAAGGGCGTCAATTCTTGGAAGGAATGTGCATCCTTTAGGCAGGTGAAATTTAGGTTGGTGAAGTCCACACACATCCTTCATTTATTAACCTTCTGCATCGTCACCGTGTTAGAGACCCATGTGGGTTACTCTACTTCTCGAATGTATATAGCTTCCTCCAACTTTCATACCTCCTCATGGATGGGTCCGACCAGCATCATAGCTGAGCTTCTAGTCTTCAGCTTCACGAGCCAAGTTGATGGATCGCATTCAATTCATGACAGGATGTGTCGATCGGTACACCAGACATTTCAGTTGTCGTCCATGCAAAGGCATCTTGATTTTCCTAGAGGCTCTGAATCAACAGCTTCCTCTGGTCTGCAACAAAAGCTTCACTAATTAGGAAACATTTACTTGGCTCTCCCTCGATAGTCGGGACCTCAAGGGTGGTCTCATTTGTCTCGAGGCCGCCTCCTCTTTAGTTTTGAATGTCGAGGAAACCGTGCACCACATTGTTAATGACCCATAAGTACCAGACTTGGGACTATTCCAGGTCATCATGATGTGATGATTTCCCCGTCTCCAGGAAAACTTACAACGATGTGGTAAGTGGAGACTACAGCTCTGAAATCATTCAGGAGCAGTCGCCTGAATATAGTGTTGTAGGTCGGGGGGAATCCACCATGAGGAAATCCTCTGTCAGCGTAAGCTGCTTCTCATTTTCTCCCCAACTTACTGGGAGTTCGATCACTCAAAGCGCCTCCTTCCTTTCGCTTGAAAATTTTTGCAATGGCCCGGCTGATGTAGTCATTTGACTGGTGATAAAACTTAGCTTGTTGAAGACCAACTTGGATAACACATTTATTGAGCTCCCTGTATCAATCAGAACACTACCTATTTGATAGTTATTAATTATAATTTTTATCACAACAACATCATTATAGGGATTTCCCTTTGACGTCAGGTCATCACTACCAAAGTAAATTGGTGTGTGACCCTTGGGTTTTGAGACAATGTTCGTGGCTCGGAGCTTCCATTTTTATTGCCTCTTTCAGCTTGTTCTCCTAGGTGGTTCGCTCCCTCCAAAGATTGTGGGCACATAGCCTGTGATATGGATGGCGTTTGTGCGAACAGGTCCATCGATTATTCCCCCCACATAAGCTTTGCCCCTGCCTTTGGTTCGCGACTCTAAGGGCGACGAATTCTTTCAGCTTTCCCTCTTTTATCAACTCTTTGATAAGGCTCTGGAGGTGCCACCATTCTTTTGTGCGTCCCCATCATCCCTATGATACTTACAGCATTTCCTAATATCCTAGAGAAAATCAATGGTGCTTTCTTGAAGAATTCTTTGTCTTGAATGGCGTCCATTATTTCTACCATGGACACCCTCAATGGGTCTACCCGAGGAACCACATGGTTGTACTAAGGTTGCTCATGATAATGGGATGATCGGTAGTGTTGGGCTTTTATTTGTCTCCTCTAGTCCTTGTGATGATAGGTGGAGCTGTTACTAAGGTAGTTTTCGTGGCGTCGGTGGATGATCTGTTTTTCATTCTATCTTAGTTGCCTTATGTTGTTCTGTAGGTTAAGGGACATTTTCATAGGCAGCTATGTACTTATTTGAAATCTCTAACCGCCTGGCCAGACTTTGCGGCTCCTCAAAGTCGAAGCAAAACCTCTCTGACCATACCCCCTTGGTTAGTGTGGCCTGGGCCATGTTGGGCTTGAAGTCTTTCACATCCAATGTTTCCCTCTGGAACCTTGCAATAAATGATCTCAAGCTCTCATCTACTCCTTGTTTCAGTTGTCATAAGGATCATAATGCTCTTTTTGGGTATCAGAGTGTTGAAAAACTAAGCTATAAAGAGCCTCCTGAATTATGTGAAACAGGGGATCACCCCAACAGGTAACCCATTGAATCATCTTTGTGTAGATGACCTCAAAATTGTAAAGAATAGTTTACAATTGAGAGCGCCAGATACTTTTACTAGGCATATGGAAGATTAAAACGACATGAGATGATCGTTAGGATGTGATCGTCCTTTGTATGTCTCTAAGACATACATTTTAAACTTCTTCAGAGGTTAAGTCCCCTAGACTTGTAGTGAGAAGACATTTTACGGCTGCCATAGTGACTCAGTTGACATCGATCAATTCCTCTCCTCCACAAGGGCAAATCCGACGCTCTCTTAGCATAACACATCATCAGACTTCTTGTGCGGGTGAATTGTTTTTCTTTCGTTGTTTGTTGGCAGTTCCCTTAAGGGGGGTTGGGTGCCTCTTGTTGAGTCGGTCCTCCTCCTGGAACTGGGACCGCCCCTAGGGCAGCTATCACTCTGAGTACTTCTGCGAATTGTCCTGACATCGGGTTAGTGATTTAAGTCCTCGGGTCTTACAAGTCTTGTTGAATAATTTTTTTCATGAATTCCCTAGTGCATTTTGCATATGTTATGTTCCTTTAACTGGGTTCTCGTTGTTGTTGTGGTTGAGTTCTTCTTCTTGTTGATGATATATTTCCACGCTCGCCGCACCTTAAAGGATATTGAATCCAAAAGTGTCCGGAAACACACCAAATATATAGAATTTCACACTGAAAAGAAAATAAAGTATAAAACAGTAAAGAATGTGTAAACTCTATTCATGATTTTGACCCCCTCTCTATAAGAATGAATCCTGATCTTACAAAATTACAATTATGCCCCTCATCATTAGCCTTTTAGGGGTGTCTTTTAGTAATTACAAGAATATTTTGAGTATAATAAGATGGTGATAAGATCATCAATCGCTTGTCATGCTTTAGCACGCCAATAATTGATTCGAGGTTGAATCATCGGACAACCGATTCGAAGAGAGTCAACCATCGTTCTAGGGGCGAAAATCCTTTTGGCAGGCCTTTCCGTTCGTTCGTCCCATATTTCTTTCATTAGTATCTGATTCGTCGGTCATTAGACGCTGCGGTCGACCGGTTGCCCGGTCGTCCGCCCTTCTGTCTCGAGATTCATGCCGACGCATTTTTGGTATACATATCTATATATTTGGAGACATACACATTCTTCAACTTATAATGGCAGTAGATAGTTTAACTTTATATTTTGAAAGATACAAATGAAGCTTTCAAGGCACATCACCAAAACGGCATTTAGATCTAAAATGAAACTTCAACCATAAGAGGAAATAAATATTGAGCATATTTCTCTAATTTTGAATTATTCTAAGGCATATAAAAACAAATTTCATTTGAAACTTTAGCTAACATATCCTAAACTACATCTCCTTCATTTTAATTTCCTTCAATTATGTGAAAGCCATTACATTGTAACCATCTAGAGATGAGGATAAGGAAGGCATCTTTCAAAGTGGCAGCAAAAGCTCCCTCCCACCTGTGCATTTGGTGATTTGGCTCAGTCACCTCTTTTCTTTGCTGTTAATACATAAAAATCACCAACAAATTACAAAACTGAGAGAATTTATGAAAGAGGTAGGGCATCTAGTTATCGTAGGACTAATTAAATGCTTATTTTCAGGTTTAAATTAGCTTAATTAATATAAACTGCTAATCTAATAAGGTTATGTCACATTAATTATCTATGAGACACTAAATATTTCATCTCTCATATTGACTTAGGGAAGGCTTGCACTTAGGTAAGATATTAGAATACATAGGTCCCAAAGGTCCGTATCACCGAATCGAGCTAAGCCCTGCTGCTACGAGTGATCGAGCTAAGCCCACCTATGGTCTAGCTAAACCCACCCATCGAAGTAGTTGAACTAGTAAATGACAAATGAAACATTGAAAAAGATTATGATTACATCAGGGTGCATGCGTCCATCCCTACTTATGGTGTTGCTTGGCACTTATGTCGTGGTATTTTCATGAAGATATCGCGAACAGACGTAGTACAACATGGAATATAATTTTTTGTTTCTTTTTCTTTCATATATGAAAGGGACGTTCGAGAGGATCAGAGTGATCTCTCTCTTGTTCTCTCTCTCTCTCTCTCTCTCTCTCTCTCTCTCTCTCTCTCTCGTGTTCAGGGGATCCCGAGTAAATATGCAGTTAGAAATTAATACGAGCTTTAACAATACATTCATCATCTTCTTTTGTATATTCCTCTTGAAAATATAATCTTTACTCGAGATATAAGCTCAAGAACAACACGGGACCCTGCGTCCTAAAAAGAGTCAACAATTTAAAATTGTATTTCATGGAAATATAAGACATATATTTTAATAAAAATAAAGCATGTATATGCTGATGAAATATTTTATACTGATCTTAAATACTTTAAAACTATATATATATATATATATATATNGATCATCAATTGCTTGTCATGCTTTTAGCTTGCCAATAATTGATTCGAGGTTGAATCATCGGACAACCGATTCGAAGAGAGTCAACCGTCGTTCTAGGGGCCGAAATCCTTTTGGCAGGCTTTTCCGGTCGTTCTTCCCATATTTCTTTCGTTAGTATCTGATTCGTCGGTCATTAGAAGCTGCGGTCGGCCGCCCCTTTGTCTCGAGATTCATGCTGACGTATTTTTGGTATACATATGTATATAGTTGGAGACCTGCACATTCTTCAACTTATAATGGTGGTAGATAGTTTAACTTTATATTTTGAAAGATAAAAATGAAGCTTTCAAGGCACACCACCAAAACGGCATTTAGATCTAAAATGAAACTTCAACCATAGGTACCCGAGGAAATAACTCTAAGGCATATAAAAACAAATTTCTTTTAAACTTTAGCTAACATATCCTAAACTACATCTCCTTCATTTTAACTTCCTTCAATTATGTGAAAGCCATAACATTGTAACCATCTAGAGATAAGGATAAGGCATCTTTCAAAGTGGCAGCAAAAGCTCCCTCCCACTTGTGCATTTGGTGATTTGGCTCACTCACCTCTTTTCTTTACTGTTAATATATAAAAATCACCAACAAATTACAAAACTGAAAGAATTTATGAAAGAGGCAGGGCATCGAGTTATCGTAGGACTAATTAAATGCTTATTTTCAGGTTTAAATTAGCTTAACTAATATAAACTGCTAATCTAATAAGGTTATGTCACGTTAATTATCTATGAGACACTAAATATGTCATCTCTGTATGCCCAAAATACTGTCATACTGACTTAGGGAAGGCCTGCACTTAGGTAAGATATTAGAATTCATAGGTCCCAAAGGCCCGTATCACCGAATCGAGCTAAGCCCTGCTGCTATGAGTGATCGAGCTAAGCCCACCTATGGTCTTAGCTAAACCCACCCGCGAAGTAGTTGAACTAGTAAATGACAAATGAAACATTGAAAAAGATTATGATTACATCAGGGTATATAAATCNACATTTATAATAATCATAATAGAAATATAAGAAATCATGATTATAGAAGTGATGGTTATAATCTCCAATAATGTAATAAGTAACAAGTCTCCTAGATTATGTGAAATATATGATAAAATTATATGCATAAAAAGGAGGGAAACATGCATGTTCATAGTTGTGTATATAATGAATGTATAGCATGACATTGATGTGGTATTTATGTGCATGAATCAGGGTATATAATAATATTAATTCATATGACATTTCATGTTCAATCAAACATTTAGTAACCAAAAAAATGTTTAAATTAATAGTAATACATATAAATATTAGTGATAAAATTTTAGGTAACATTAACATTAGAAATGGGATAAGTAGGGTTTGTTGATGTTATTAACATTAATTCTTAACTTAATGTTAATAAAATGTTATAGATAATGATTATCCAATTGTTTGATAAAATTATAAATTACATAAAGTTCTCAAAAATGATCTAACCATTTAAAAGTCGTGTCAACATAATCATTGCAATTAGGCATTATTAATCTCAATGTCTTCTCTTGTTTCACGTGCATTATTGCACATAGACACAATAGCTCTGAATAGGGGGTAAACGAACCGAACAGAGTTGTGTTCAGTTCGTTGAAATTTAGTTTGTTTGAAATAAGCTCGTGTTTGAAATTGTTCGTGAAGTCACTGTTCGTGTTCGTTTCTNGATCGATCGATGATTCCCTCTCTCTGTCGCTCTCTGCTCGATCAGAGAGAGAGGAGAGGGGTGTTGCTTCCTAATTTTATATTTGTTTTTGCAAAAAGAAATATTTTATGTTGTGCAAAAGGGCGATCGTAAAAATTGAATGGATGGGGTTCGGCCGTGGGGGTGGGGTGTTTAGTTCNTTTTTACATTCATACCACTTTAAAAGAGGCGCATTTCAACTTTCTTTCTAGTTAAAAGGAATGCAATCTTTATACGTAAATGTATAGGAATTGAGTGATATGTATGTAAATGTATAGGATTGAGTGATATGTATGTAAATGTCCATTTTTTATAAACAGAAAAATATATAACACTTGTTTAAATCTAACTTCATTCTCTTAATCTACGAAAATGAGAAGTTCACTGCTTAATAAATGCATTTTTTTAGTAGTGAATGGATAACAAAGCAAACAGTAAACTGTCGAAGAAAATTTCCAGCAGTTGCTGCAAGAAAAATTTTAAAAATTCCAATTTGCATTCGCTTACCCGGCAATGGTTCCCGCGATGCTATTCCCTCGTCCGAGCTGCCTTTCAAGTTTCGCTGCAACTTTCCTGAAAGCTCACAGCCGTTCGATCGAGANCATTAGCTTATAAATATTGTCAAATTGCTTCTTATCCACTGAAGCTTCTTTGCATGTAATTTCTTTAGATTTTCTATAAAGCTATGGAGTAAGACATTGCTGGGAGTTTGGATTCAAGTGAGGCACACTAGGATGGCTTAAAATTTTAAGCAACCATTGTTGTCATTACCAAGGAAACCTGCTCTCTTTAAAATGCAATTAATATTGAATGCAGTCCAATGGGGCTGACATTAACTGCAATTCCTTTGAAGCTGATTTGGAAACCTGTAAACATTAACTGCAATGAATATTGAATGCAGTCCTATGGGGCTTGTGGTTGCTTTTATTATAATGGTTGAATTTTCCTGTATATGAAGTGTGCTCCTTTTATACTCGAACTTTGAGAAGTTCTGAGGTTTTTGTTGCTTTGTTATAACATGGGAGTGGCTCTACCTCATGTTGCTGCAACTTCTAGCATTGGGGAAGTCTATGATTGCAAGGGTAAAACCTGAACTTCTATCACCTGAACTTTCATATATACATACATAGAAATTTTCTCAACTCATTCAGCTGACTAGAAGAGATCATGCTCTCCAAAGTTGTTTGGTGGCAAGAATAAAACAAGATTTATACCTTTCTTATTAAGCAGTTTAAAAGAATTCAGGGAATTGGGACTCTGTTCTGACAAAGCTACATGCAAGGCATCATTTTATTTTTTTAACAAGGAAATGAATATGTTGTAAATGTATGAAAATGGTCTACTTTTCATCTCTTAGCATTGATAATGAGATTGTTGATTGGAAGCGATGTATATTTTTGTTTTATTACCGTAATGAATATCTTTGATTCTTTTCTCGTGGATGTAGGTCAGCATGACCAAACCATGTTAAATCCTTTGTATTTATTGGTTTATTTAATTTGTTTTAGTTAGTCTCTTTAAATTGAAATTCATATTTGTATTGATGGATATATCAATTTCGTATACCTTGTAAATGTTCTCATTCAATGTATATCTCTTTTGTACTAATAAAATGGGGCATTTACAAATAAAGATCTTGTTACACCTGCAATGTTATTTCCTCTTTTATTGCACTTAGGAGAAGATGAGCTCATTAATATCTGGGACATCCGGACGAACACTCTGTTTCTATGGCCTCCAACCCTCACTGCTGACGCACGTTAGCCACACAGCTACAGGAGGAAGTTCTATACCTGCCCACGGAGCATTATCGAATAATACAGATTTTTCTGTTGGGCAAACGGTTTGATTGATTCTCCAGATGATGTTGATTGAGAATGGAGAACATCACTTGAGCAAAGTCAGGCACAGGAGCTATATCATGTTAATGTTAGGAATAATATAATTATTTTACTAATTGCCATTATAATAGTTTTAGATTTTTTTTTTGCTCTCCTTATGTTATCAGTTACTTGAGATGGTTTATATAATTCTTGACTGTTATCATTGAAGTTTGGACGTAACAGTAGTCATGTACCCCCCTGAAATCTTTTGTTATGTAAACGATGAATTTTTGTTGTGATATATAGCAAAAATGTGTACTACAATTCACAGTCTATTTTTTAGCAACATTTATGTTTACATATCCATGAACTAAATGAAAAATTAATGTATTTGTATTTGAGAATGTTGACATCACTTTTGGTCGAGGTTCATTTTTCTCTTTTTAGTAGCCAAAGGCCTAGCCATAGGACTTTCCTGTTGACTATTCCTAGAACACCAGAAAAGGAACTCTCACCACTAGAAACTCTAAACTCTTCTTTGCTCAACTTGAAGTTCCACATATTGGTCCTAACATCTAGCACTTAGTAGGTAGGGTCAGTATGGAGGATCTCAAGGAAAGTCCCCATAGGACTGCTTGACCTTAGAATTGACCTTGAGTGTTGGTCTGGAGCTAGTTCACTCACTTGAACTTACTATCACCTATATCCACTTACAACCCTAAACTCATAATTGTTGACTTTGATCCCTTGATCTTTTGGGAGATTAATGTAGATGGTCTTCAGACCCACTAGCCCTAGGCTAGGATTTAGCTAAGACCAGTGCATAGAGGACCCAAATGGGGATTTCATTGGTCCATAGCTCATATAAGGTGGTTGACACCTCAATTCTACAAAAATATCCAACTTGGTCTTTTGCCCCCAAATCCACCCAAACTATCTAAATGCACTTGAAACCCTAAATCTGACCAAAATTCTTAAATTCACCCAAAATACCCAAACTTATTCAAAAATCATTTCAAACCATTTCAAAATACCCAAATTGTCCAAATCCACCCAAAAATTTTAAAATTACTAAAATACCTTCAAATTTGCTAAAATTACTAAAATAACTTTGGCACCCCAAACTTTGCCAAAACATCCAAAATCACTTTGAATGTCTCCAAAACTAATTTGGACCCTTCAATTGAACCCAATTTGACTAAAACCCCAAATTGTCTTTAAAGATCAAATTTACCCAAATTCGCCCAAATTCCCCTCAATTTTAATCTTAAACTCAAACTCATATTTCATATGATCAATCCAAACCAAATCTAAGCCTAATTGACCTGTGCTTTGACCTAAAATTTGATCCAAATTAAAACCCCTAAATTTGGCCCTGTGACCTAATCTCACCTAATCGAACCCCATGGTCTACTCAATTTGCCCCAATTTGGATCCTAAACTCTTCATAACAATCCTACACATCAAATTGAACCCTCAATTGGCCTTGGTCAAGCCTCAATTTCACTCAATTTGTGAAATTGAGTGAAATACATTTTCGTTTAGGGTTGTAAGTGGATATACATCGAATCAAGACACATTTTGAAGAGATATCAAGGCACCTTTTGGAGAATTATAAAAGAAAGAATATTGGGACTTTGAAAGAGGTCCTGAAAGTACTGGAAAAGTTTTGAAAGTTCTAAAATTGTGGAGTTAGTTTTAGAGATTTTTAGGCACCACATATTTATCCTTTTTATTTTAGTTTTATATTGAGAGTGTTGTAAAAGATAAGAGATTCAAAGGAACTTCAAGAGTTTGGTGGAGGACTTGAGATAAGTTTTTATCTTTTATTTTAGACTACTTTTGGTTTTAAATGAGACTTGTTGTTGGTTTAACAATGATTTCTACTTTTAAACTAAAGTGTGGTTTTATTTTCTCCATAGATTCTGAGTAGTTTTCTTTATCTTTCTTCTTAAAATGCTAAGTAATTAAGTGTTGGATGGAAGTTGTAGAGAGTATTAATCTTTAATAATGGAAAACGTTGTGATAATTTAAATCTATGTACTTCATTTACTTCTTGATTTAGCAAATCTAGATGTTAAAATTTGTTGTGAGAACATGTAAGAACTGGGATGGTATTGTCTCAGTCAATAAATGGAAAGAATCACATGAGGTTGTATGAATGAGAATGTAGTTCATATGATTGAGTGTAAATAAAAAAATATTCATTGAAGGGTGTAGAGTTAGAGGACTTTAAAGTGACAGGTTAAAGCCTCCAACTTGGTTTATTGTTTTAGGTTCTGATACGAGATGTTAGCCCCCAAGTGAAGGGAATCGAGGGAACTCTAAAATGAGAGTTAGTATTTTCCCTGCCTAGTCGGTCTTTAGAACTATTTAAACTTTAAATTAGCCAATGTTCTTTACAGTATCTCTAGTAAGGGTAAAGAATATTATTGCTCCTATTTAGCACAACACAATATGCATACATCCACAACAGAATTCCTATACTTATTACTGATTCATGATAAGGGGAAAGATATTTTCATATTTAGTGCTTTTCTTCTACAAAACCAAAGTTATTTTTTTAAGTTTTTATTATTTTTGTCAAAATATTAAAATTACCAAAAATATTTAAACTTTCTTTACTGCAAAAACGTCTTTAATTTAAATAATTATCTTTTTAAAAATAAAAAGTTTTCCAAAAAGTGCATATTGCATATATTTCGTGTGGGTTCAATATTCAGGTCTTAATTAAAAAGTCATATATTACTTGATAACGATATTTATACTTGCGTAGTATCTCAATATAAATTAAAAGTTAAATTCTTATTTTTCTTCAGGATTAAGTTTTTGGTTTTGTTGCAAAATAAAGAAATATAAGTTAAAAAATATAATCAGAATTATTGTTATACTGTTGCATATAAGCAGTTATCGGGGATCAGGTAGTCACACTTCAACCTTGTATGATTAATGAAATAATATGATACGTCCAGCATGAACTCAAAATATTTCAAGAGAGCTTCAAAGCGATCTAGGGTCATGCCTCGAGCACTTTGAAATATACTAGACATTCTGAATGGCAAATTAGACTTGTCATATTTTTGTTCTAAGATCATCCACTAGAATCTTTTGAGATTCAATAAAATCATAACTTGGGGTTTGATAGCTAAACCTTCATCTACTCTTGCAATTTAAATTTCTTATAAAATTATTTACATGTCTTGCAAGTATTGATCATTCAAGTGGTAGAACGAGAAGAATCGGAAGGTACGCTTTTAAATTAATGCATTAACATTTCTGTACTTCTTGTCTTAAGCTTGCATGTTAAACAACAATATCACCCTACATGAAAACCAAAACTGTTATGATTGCCGCAAAACCAAAACCAAAACTAAAATCAATCAAGATAAAATTCACCGCCACAACATTCAAAATATAAGACAACTCAAGATTTAATCACAAACATCACAGATTAACAATTGCAACTAAATTAAAATGTCTCTATCGGATGATCGGGAATCCCTTGGAGGAGGTAACCTACGGTTGTTAACGAGACTTCCCACGATCTAAATGAAAGTATGGAACTCATTAAGTTAAGTTTAGTAAATTCATTTGGGATAAGTGAATCCAAAAGAAAATAGTGGTGTCAGAATGATGGAACCGTAGGATCCTAACCAGTGTCGGTCTAATCAACTTTAATATACCCCATAATATTTAAAGAATTATAACCATAGAGACATCTGATTTGACATTATAACCTGACACATTAGAAAAATTAAACCCGTCACAACGAGAAGCTTGGAGTTAGCATTGTGGGCAGCACGACCATCATCATCAGCAAGAGGATCTACAACAACATATCTTTTCTTAAAATTAAACAACCAAGTCATAGGATTTTGAGGTTGTTTGCTAAGTGCGACATAAATCCTCAACTCATCTTTAGGCCTTTGTATAGCCCTGCTACACAATATAAGCGCAAACTCGTCTTAGGATTCCGAGGTTGTCGTTTGTCACGACCTAAATCCTCACATCTTCTAGGCATTTTACACGAATGTAAGCTCTAACTAATAAAATTGACAAGATGAAACAATGAAATACTTCTCTTTAAACTGAAGCCAAGTCATAAGATAGGTTGGGAAGTCACCGAGGTTCCCCTCGATATCTATGACATCCCCTAGTTCTTCCTCCCTTGGATTCCAAAAATAAAATGTTCCAAATTTGAGTGATTCCCCTTTCACACCTCTTTGTCCAATCTCATTGAAAGGTTTTATCCTCCTGAACTCCTTGAAGATAATATTTCTTGATTTTTATCGAGGTTTTCTTAGGTGACTTTGGTTATCTAAGATGTAGGGTCTGTTTGGGGCAGTTGCAGCTTATCCAACTTCTGCTGATAAGCAACTTATCCTGATAATCTGTTGATGAGCAGCTGATCCGGATAAGCTGGTTCGCTGTTTGGTTTGTACGTTTGGAAAACAGCTGATTCTGGATAAATGACTATTCTGCCCATATTCTGGATAAGTTGTTTAGCTGTTTGATTTGTGTGTTTTGTATACAACTTATTTACAGACTTTTTTAGTTAAATGAACAATTTATCATGCGGAATTTATATTTTTCTCAACAAAATTAAAGTTCAAATGTTAAGACATGAAAATGTAAAAGAGTTGAGTTACATTTATATAACTCAAATATCTCTGATTACATCAAAGAATCACAATTATATATACAAAAGTAAAATACACCTTCACATACTAACAACTGTTTCTGGATAAATGATAATTTTTTATTTTCATATATAGATTTAAGACAACAAAATATTGTAAAAATATGAAACTATAGGTATGAAATATGAAAATACACAAGAACTGTGTGCTATGTCGAGCATTTACACAGCACACAATTCTTACCTATTTACATATCTCCCACCTAACTTCAATATTTACACACACAACACTCCAATCTTCCATATTGTTCATTCCATTTTCTTAGCTCATTCATACTAATTAGGTGGCAAAAACAGAAAGGAAATTATTTCTTCTATGTTAAAGCTAAATATGGCTTTACATGCCCAATATTCTTTATTGTTAATCTGTGCTTTTTTCAACTATATTATGTTTTATTTGAAAGGAATATTATAAAGGGCCATTTACATACCTTACAATTCTTATATATATATATATATATATCTTAGAGAACACCATAGAGAATTTTATTTATATCGGGCACAATACAAAAAGTAGTTGTAGATCCTTCTAAACCCAAAGGACTACAACACAAACAAAATAAAATTTAAGGATCCCACCTCAAGAGATAACAACTCACAAAAATAATCACTAAGAAAATTCAAAAGATATCAAAGACCTAAAATAACTAAACCATAAGAATGTGTATCAAACGTTTCTCCATGAATCAGTTTTCTAAGATAAGGGGGAGGAAAAAGTGTCAACTGTAAATCCATCAACAAGAGAGCCCAACTTCGTCAACCAGCTAGCAGGACCATTGCCTTCCGTATGAATTAAACTCCATTAGGGCTAATAACTCACTAAATACACGACTGATGGAGATTATACCAAAGCAGACATTTATCACCTATAATAATTTTTCTCTGGTTTTTCCTAGCTTTCTGGTTTAAGAACTTTGACAGAGAGTCGGGTTCTTCGAAACTTTTATCTGTGGATCTTGATTGGCATAATTAGAGCAAGGATACACAAAAAAACTGAGAAAAAAATCCTAGAAATGTAGAATCTCAAGTGTATGAGATGAAAATGGGGCATTAAAGTAGTAGAAGAAATTATTACAGGTGATTTATACCTTGATCTGGAGATGAAAGAAGCAGGAAGCTTGGCTTGGCCGAACTGCCTCATTCTGTACTGAGGAAAATTGAAGGAGACAGAGTTTCGAGAAGGGGATATTTAGGGTAGGATCGGACGAAAGGAGGAGGGAGCCCGGAGGAGAGCGACAGAGGATGTGTAGGAGGGGGAGCCTAGCTTTCGGCGATGGAGAGCAACAAACTTCGAATGACTTTCAGTGAAGGAGAGCGAAGGTTCATAGGAGAGAGGTAGAGGTGTAAAATGAGGGACGAAAAACGTGGATCGCAGGAATAACCTCTCGATCTGCGTGTAATAGAAAAAATTAAATGCAATTTTCAAATAATCTATAGAAACATGCAAAACAAACACATAGGCGACATTTTCAAAATGCTGCCGCACTTATAAGCTGCCCCAAACGGGCCCGTAATTAATTATAGGGGTTTGCCCTTATAGGAAGCTTTTCTGAACACAGCTTAATGTAAACCCTATTTAATTCTTCATATTAAATCAGGTAATTTGTCGGCAAATAAAAATGGTTTCGCAGACCAAACGGATGTCATATATTTCTTAGCTTAATTGATCGAGCCTCGCCCTTAAGTATTCTGTTTATCTTTCGGGATGTTTGAAGTATAGTGCTCTATCATTTAAACTATGAGAAATATGTGGTCGGTGTAATTTCATAATTTTTAAACTATATATATATATATATAT
>JXCR01066063.1:46733-57853 GCA_002079205.1 Phalaenopsis hybrid cultivar
CTTCACAATGTCGCATGATTGAATGTAATGAAATTACATATCTTAGAGTATGACTATGCCTAATGAAATTACCTATCTTATAGTAGACATTATCATCCATGTCTACTTGAGAGTTGGTGCATGGAAAGCTAAGTAGAGTGGATGTTAAGTTCAAAATTATGGCTTAGTTTGATGGTTTTAGAAATTAATAAAATGTTCTATCAAACTCTCTTTCATGTATGATAATATAATAAGTATTTATTTATGATGTAGTTACTTAATGAATGTAAGACAAATGTTTTTATGATTGTATTTCTATGTCTCGATGTAGAAAATTTGAAATTCATAACGTCACATGGCGATGAAATAGTTGAATACTATCATTCAAGCTCAAATAGGAAAATTTGAAATTCATAGTGTCACTTGGCAATGAAATAGTTGAATACTATCATTCAAGCTCAGATAGTACTAACAGATGCACATATGAGCTTAATGAATATATGGATGAGTACTTAATGAGTAAAATGTCTATTGATGTGTCTTTCGAGATTAGCTCTCAATTTTTCAGGTTTCAGATAATTTATTCAGAAACCGGTCATTTCTGAGAAATTTGAGATGAAATTTAAGAAGAGTGACAGAAAAAGACTTATCACAATATGTTTTTATACCTATTTTTTACGCAGATTGCGAGCTTCAGTTTGTGCCAATGGACATACATTTGAAATAAGAAAAATCGAAGGTTCACATTTGTTCCCAGGTGTGAGCAGTGCTAGTAACAAATAAGTAGCATCCATTTGGGTGGCCAATGTAATACAAGATATAGTAGATACTTATCCAAATATGCCTCCAAAATGAATCAATTTTGCTTTAGAAAATAAGTCTAGGTTTTCATTATCAAATACGATGGTATGTAGATTCAGGAAGTTAGCGTGGGATCAAATATTTGGAGCAGTTGATGATAGTTTCAAGTGGGTACCTACACTGTGAGCAGAGCTTGTCAAAAGGAACCCAGGTTCTCATATTCTTTTTATTATTAATAGCACTGCTCATGCATTTTAGAGAATACACATCAGTTTCAAGTGTGCATTCATGATTTCATAGTTGGTTGCAAACATCTCATAGAGCTTGATGCTTGCCATTTAACATCAAAATATTTAAAAGTGTTGCTCTCAACAAATATTTTGGATGGGAATAACGGAATCTTTACAGTTACATTTGTAGTTGTTAAACCTAAGTCAAAAAAAGTCTTGGGAATGGTTTTTAAGGCATTTAGCTCTATCTTTTGAGTTTAAAGTTGAGCCATTAACATTTATCTTAGATATAGAAAAGGGTTTGATTGAGGCGCTTAAGGGTGTATTTTCTAATGCTGAACATAGAGTTTGCATGAGTCATTTATGGAAGAGCATTAAAAAATGTCACCATTTTTAGGGTAGCATTACAATTTGATACAATGTTTTCCTGGCTGCAAATGCATAGATTAGATCCCAAATTGATAAAAGGTTTGAAGAGATACTTGAAATATGCCCCTAATTGCATGCATATCTGAATAGTCTTCCTTATAAATGGTCCAAATGTCAATTTTTGCCTGAAATTAGAAATTAGTCAAAGACCAACAATAAATCTGAGTTTTTCAACTCATGGATTGGGAAAACATGTTGTCGATTTAATGGATTTCGTTAGATGCATGTTAATGAAGAATAGATTGTACAGGAAGTTAAAGTCAAGCAATTAGAGTTCTATATTAGTTCCCGTACAGAGAACTACGTAAGAAAATTAACCACAAAAAGATTGGATTCATTATCAGGTAGTTAACAACGTTCATGGTCAAGTTCGAGGTCGAGATCGAGGGAGACCAAGAAAGACATGAAGTTGACATCTGGCATAAAAATTACAGTTGTTGGTTTTGGCAAATAATCAGTCTCCTGTGCATTCATACTGCCTATTTCATCAGCACAAAATAGCAAACAACATGGCTTACTTATGTGGATGAGTATTATCATTCAACCAGGTATATTTTTTGCAAATTCAATTCACATGCATATGTATTTTAATAAATCTTTTTCAACATTATTAATGTATCTACAAACAACATGGCTTATGATAGTGCAATCTCTTCCATCCCGGGAAAGAGCAAATGGATTGCACCTAACGGTGAGCTACATATAATGCCACCATAATCATGTAAGCCTAGAGGTAGGCCAAATAAAAGGAGAATATGAAGATTTATGGAGAATCAAAGTAAAAAAAAAAGTAAAATTGCTCACAAATGTGGTCATTGCGGTGGTTGGGAGAATCACAAAACCACTTACAATAATCCAATTAGCCAATAAAGCATAGTTTCCCTGATGTTGATACAACCTCATGCATCTCTAATTTTACGTATGTTGATAAGGGCTCAAGGACAAAACTTCCAGTACGCCGACAATGATTGGATGACACTGAGGGAGTTTACATTGATGAATAACAGTTAAAAGTGAAGCACAGATGATATTTTTTTATTAATTTTTTTAATCACAGTTTTACTAAGCAATGCTATGAAACAATATCACTCTTATTATGTTGGAATTGATCAACATGCGTTAACAAAAATTGCATAAAATAAGATACCAATATTTTTTGGAACGTGTGATATAATTATGTTTATGGAGAATGTGGCTTTTGGTTTACAATGAACTTTTGAATTTAAACATATACCACATCTTTTTAGAGTTTCATTATGCATATTAGGCTCCTGATATGCATTGCAAGAATAAGATCTTTCATCCAGTGGTTTTTTTTTATATTTAACTTATTTAAAGTTTCGATTGTTTTACAAAGAGACTGCAGCTCCAACTAGGCACTCCAATTCCATTGGAAATTGTTAACGAATTCAACAAGAACAGTAATAGCAAACTTCTTTAGCAATCCCAAGAGCTAACTTGAAACATGAACACCATCCTGAATGTTAGCTGGGGGTAGCAACGTATCTCTGCCTATAAGAACTATGTTTAGTTCATTTTAAGCTTGATAAATATGCAGTGTGATACATTTCCAATGGACATAATACATATCCTTCCAAGTAAGTCACGGATTTATGAATTGTATGATAGTCAACAATAATATTTATGAATTTAAACATGAAAGAGGACTTCTATGCTTCATGTTCATTTGGCTGACTTAATTGTAATAACTAATGAACTATATGTTGAATTATCATATTTTATTTATGCTTTAAGAGGTAATATTATATCAAAATCCCATTGTGTCTTATTATTGGTTGATATGCACTATTTCTATATTTCTTTTGGTAATGTGCGACATATTTGTATGGTCTCGAGCTTCCCGAGCAGCCACGGTTGTCTTTACCAAGAAGATTCATGATAATTCAATTATTTGAATTGTAAAACTGTTAAAAAAAAGATTTTTATTGATCAACAAGCATGAAATTGATGTCTATGCATTTGGAGTTGTTCCTTTTGAGCTTCTATTGAAAAGAAATCCTTTTGTAGAATAGCAACTAAACTATCACTTGGAATGGTCTGGAGCCCAACCCCATAGAAAATGGGCTTAGTGTTGTGGCTTGGGATCCTTTCAAAAGCATGAAATGGGCTTTTGTTTTATTATTTTATTTCCTTTGTTTCTTGATTTGTCAAATCCCAAACATTCGAAAGTTGAGCTTGAGTGTTGCAGCTTGGGTTCATTTGTTGATACTTAATGGTGCAAAGCAATGTTAAATTTTGATGGTGAGTATCAGTCATAATTATGAATCTTTTGTTGAACTAAACTTGATGTGGATTATGATGATTTATTGCATTAAGAAAATTGCAATGAAACTTCATGGTTTGTAGCAAAGAAAGAGACCCAATTGTGTAATGATAAGTTAAAACTAGTTATTTGATGCTATTGTTATCTTATATATCACTTCTTTATGTGTTGTTGTTATCTTATGTATCATTTTCTTTAAAGGTTTAGGAGGGCTCCAAATGAAGATGGAGGGTTTTGTGGGCTTGGAATGAAATATTAGAGTTTTGGTTGGCTAGTTTATTATATTTAATGTTTTAGAGGTTTGCAAAGCAAGTACCCCAAAATTTTAATGATATAGGTTCAGGGGTTTCAAATGTATTGTGTGGTATGTGTGTAAATATCTTATCAAAATTTGCTTTTTCTTGCAAAAAGAATTTTTTTGCATGCATACCAGATAAAAAAGTACTCTTAAAAGCTCAGTTCTTTGCAAAATTTCAAGTTCTTGCATCTTAAGTTGGACTAGCCACTTGAGCGAGAACATGCCATGGTTTTGAATATAACCACGAATAATAGTGAGAGTATTCCGACATATATATTTGCCTAAAGAACTTAGGGGGAAAAACTACACATCAGAAATACGAGGAAAATATAGTTTAAAACTCTTTACTATTGCAAAGTTCAATTTTTCAAGCACGAGCTTGCTATCGCAAGTATCACTTCAAACCACAAGCTTGATGCCATAGTAGATGCTTATTACTCCCCACATAGTCTAAATGCAGATATATCAATTCCTTGTTTTATCAAATCACAGCAGAACAACAAAATTGGAGAATATAAAAGCACCTAAAACAGCTTCTGTTGTTGTATTTTGCAGAATTGCATCAATTCTTTGTATAAAAAAGCATTTGTTGATGTATCTTGCATTGCTGAAAGTTTTTATGTCCCATAATCTGGATGGATCTCATGCAATGGCAGCTGCCAAGGTGAAATTGCTAAATAAGGTCCATGACGTTGTGATGTGCAAGCTCTGTCCTTAAAAAAAAGGTTTTCTGATAGTGTTAAATGAGGTTTTAAGTGTTAACAATACAAAGCAATGTTAATTTTAGGAGTTTTGGTAGGTTAAAGTTTTTCTTTTCCTTACACCCAGTTTTCACTTTCATTCATTTTATGAGATCCTAACAATACTAAATTTTTGGAAAATGAAGTGTTCATGCATACTAGTGGGGGTGCCTTGGAGATCAGAAACTTTGCAAGTTTGTGGCTTTTAGTGGAAATTTGAGGCAACACCAAGTCAGAGGAAGCTGCTTTGAAGGTCTGTTTATTGAGCTTTCAGACATATGCAACTGGAACTGTAATGTCGAAAGGCGAGGATGGTCGAGGAGGAAGACTTTGAAGATTTGAAGTCTTAAGGAAGATTTTGAAGATTTGAAGACCTGGATCTTTAATTTGTATTATGCTTGCTAATCAAAATAATTGTTGAGTAATTTTGTTTTCCTTTTAAGCACCATTAGTTTTTTTTTCACTTTTCTCTTATTATTATTTTTTTTAGGATATTTATTTTTGAGAAATTCTGTTAATGATTTTGATATGTAAGTTTACTTAAATTGATTCTGATTTCTCAATATTCATTTTATGTATTATAGTTTAAATGATACTAATCTATTTTTAAGTTATATGTATTGATATATGAGAAATTTTAATATCACTAATTTAATTAAATTAGATTTCTCTAATTGTGTTCGAGTGCACTCAAGCTCTTTAAATTTAAAATGTCTATTAATTTAAGTAAACTAATTAGTACCATTAGATCAATATGAAACTCTAGGATTTTTATTAAGAGTTTATTAATCTGTTCTCGATGATTAATTCCCATGGGAAAAAAATTTTAATTTAAATCTACATAAATTCTCTAGTCGTTAATGCTTAAACATATGAACTACCTAAAGGAACATAAACAAAAACAAAAACACAAGCATAATATAACAATGCAAAAATAAGTCTCTAAAAGTAAATAATAATCACTAGAAAAGCACACAAGCCCCTCAGTTTTTTTCAATAAAAAGAAAAAACTACAATGACAAAATAAATTAAAACACAACTCTCCGTAGAGCTTGGTAAACATACAATCATCATCGATCTCCTCACCATCATCATCATCGTCATCTCCTACAGTAGATCTACTAGGTCTAACCTCTGAATAAAATTGATAATTATGTGACACTAGAGATGACACTTGGTTAGCCACAGATCACCGGGAGAACATTTGCGCCATTGTAGTGTCATACTCGTGCCACCATGTATATTGGTCATTTTTTAGTTGCTCCATGTGGTTTAATATCTCAAAAAACTCACTACTCCAAATGATTGACTCTCCATCCCAAGAAAGCTTTGTGACCCCTAAGGTCTTTAACTTGCTCTAAAGTAATCGGGTATGAGAAGAGGAAAAAGCCTATGCGTCTGCTAGGGCCAACTCCCTGAAGCTCTTATAGGAGCAAATGCTCTTCTTTGTTATAGCAATCTTAGAGAATATTTGCTCCTTTCCCTTATATGTTAGAGCTTCAATGGTTGCATGGAGAGTGTAGATAAGGAATGGGAGGCTTTTCCCTAAGGTTTTGCTCATGCGATTCATATATAGAATAGAACTCATGATCTCAAGATCCACATTGATAGTTAATTTAAGTAGTTTGGTACTTAATTACCTCGCTCACAATTGAGCTTGGTAATACACTAGCAGATATGAATGAGTTTTAGGCCTTGGATTCCTAGGTTAGACTGTTGGTAGAAAATTGATTATTTTCTTCGATTAAACTTCAGAAGTAAATTTTGTTAATATCTCAAAATTTTAGTATAATTAAGCTGATTATCTAAAAATTTTAGTATATTGATCAACGAGGTAATCTGACAAGTCAATACACTATCAAACAAAACCCTCTTACCTTTCACAAAGGCTTTATAATCCCTATGTTTTTTAGCAAATGTGAGAAACTCGCAGATTATAGGAATGATAATGTGAGAAACTCGCAAATTATAGGAATGATAGTGATATTGGGTTCCGCCACAAAATCCACCCCCCTCTTCTCTATNAACTCTCTTTAGAGCTTGGTAAACATACACTCATCATCGATCTCCTCACCATCATCATCATCTTCTTCTCCTGCAGTATATCTACTAGGTCTAACCTCTGAATAAAATTGATAATTATGTGACACTAGAGATGACACTTGGTTAGCCACAAATCACCGGGAGAACATTTGCAGCCATTGTATTTTCATACTCGTGCCACCATGTATATTGGTCATTCTTTAGTTGCTCCATGTGGTTTAATCTCTCAAACAACTGACTACTCCAAATGATTGACTCTCCATCCCAAGAAAGCTTCGTGACCCTTAAGGTCTTTAACTTGCTCTAAAGTAATCGGGGATGAGAAGAGGAAGAAGCCTATGCGTCTGCTAGGGCCAACTCCCCGAAGCTCTTATAGGAGCAAATGCTCTTCTTTGTTATAGCACTCTTAGACAATATTTGCTCTTTTCCCTTATATCTTAGAGCTTCAATGGCTACATGGAGAGTGTAGATAAGGAATGGGAGGTTTTTCTCTAAGGTTATGCTCATGCAATTCATATATAAAATAGAACTCATAATCTCAAGATCCACATTGATAGTTAGCTACTTTTGAATTACAAAATTTAGTAGTCTAGTACTTAATTACCTCGCTCACAATTGAGCTTGGTAATACACTAGAGGATATGAATGAGTTTTAGGCCTTGGATTCCTAGGTTAGAGTGTTGGTAGAAGTTTGATTATTTTCTTATATTAAACTTCAAAAGTAAATTTTGTTACTATCTCAAAATTTTATTATAATTAAGCTGATTATTTAAAAATTTAGTATATTGATCAACGAGGTAGTTTGACAAGTCAATACACTATCAAACAAAGCCCTCTTACCTTTCACAAAGGCTTTATAATCCCTATGTTTTTTAGCATGTGTGAGAAACTCGCAGATTATAGGAATGATAGTGATATTGGGTTCCGCCACAAAATCCACCCACCTCTTCTCTATAATGTTAAACTCAACAAAACCATCAAAACTTAAAAATTCTCCCTCAAGTATTAAATTATCATGGAGGAGGTAATCTGTGTAACTTTATTGGGCTTTTGCACTCACAAATTGATTAGTGTTAACAATAAACATAAGGTACATTCATCACAAATTTTTGATAAAAGGAAAACTTCTGAAAGAAGATCTCTCATTTTTTCCCTGCCCTCTCTCTCTCTACATTTGCATTTTCTCTACAATCAGAAAACCTCGAGAGAACTCGAGAAAGGAGAAGGCTCTATGATGAAGCTTACCCAACGAGAACACCCATTCTCCTCGCATTATATCTTCTCATACCTTCCCCATAACGAACGAAAGGTTGAGGCAGGTAAAGTACTAGAGAAAAGGCATGTCGTTGTTAGGCGATCGTCCCAATTCCACCCATGGCAGTAGCCACTCAACGGATATGGTGCCCAACGATAGCATATTGTCAAGGCTTATAAAGGGCTCCTCATCCATCCACAGAGGATTTTGTTGCAGGTGCACTACCAAGATCTATGATGCGGGAGGATTTAGTGTATTATTTTTGCAAATATTTTTCAATATTACAAAATACACACGACATATACAATTGTAAATATGCAATTTAATCCTAACAAAAATAACTTTAGTGAAAATAGTTTTATCTTTTAAAAATTTTCAAACGGTTAAATCTCCTAAAAATAACGTCAGTGTACGTATCACTCAAGTAATAAAGAACTCTAATGGAGTCCTAGATATTGATCCCACAGGGAAGCTGGAAATGCTTATAAGTAAATTCTTATGATTATAATGTAAACTACAATTTAAACAACAAAAGTGACGTACGAAATTCGAATCTAGAGTAAATGAGTGAATGTTAAATAAAATGTAGTCAAAGACTAAGTTAATTAAGCTAATTGCTAAACTTTCAAAAGTAAACTTTTGAAAACTAAACAGTTTTTATAACAAAGAGTTCAAATTTAAGAAAGCATCCTTCCCCTTTATAATGAGCATATGGATTGCGAAGAAATTAAAATCATATATATATATATATATATATATATANCAAGGTACATTCATCACAAATTTTTGATAAAGGGCAAACTTCCGAAGGAAGAACTCTCATTTTTTCCCCCGCCCTATCTCTCTACATTTGCATTTTCTCTACAATCAGAAAACCTCAAGAGAGCTCGAGAAAGGAGAAGGCTTTGTGATGAAGCTCACCCAACGAGAGCACCCATTCTCCTCGCATTCTATCTTCTCATACCTTCCCCATAACGAACGAAAGGTTAGGCAGGAAAAGTACTAGAGAAAAGGGATGTCGTTGTTAGGTGATCGTTCCAATTACAGCCATGGTTGTATCCATTCAACGGATATGGTGCCCAACGATAGCATATTGTCAAGGCTTCTAAAGGGCTCCCCATCCATCCACAGAGGATTTTGTTGCAGGTGTGCTACCAAGATCTATGATGTGGGAGGATTTAGTGTGTTATTTTTGTAAATACTTTTGAATATTAGAAAATACACACGACAGATACAATAGTAAATATGTTATTTAATCCTAACAAAAATAACTTTAGTAAAAATAGTTTTATCTTTTAAAAATTTTCAAACTGTCAAATCCCCTAAAAATAATGCAAGTGTAAGTATCGCTCAAGTAATAAAGGACTCTAATGGAGTCTAAGATATTGATCCCACAAGAAAGATGGAAATGCTTATAGGTAAATTCTTATGATTATAATGTAAACTACAATTTAAACAATAAAAGTGAAGTATGAAATTTGAATCTAGAGTAAATGAGTGAATGCTAAATAAAATACAGTCAAAAGACTAAGTTAATTAAACTATTTGCTAAACTTTCAAAAGTAAACTTACGAAAACTAAACAATTTTTATGGCGAAGATTTCAAATTTAAGAAAGNTATACCAGATAAAAAAGTACTCTTAAAAGCTCAGTTCTTTGCAAAATTTGAAGTTCCTGCATCTTAAGTTGGACTAGCCACTTGAGCGAGAACATGCCATGGTTTTGAATATAACTACGAGTTTGATGCTAGAACATTTATTTGTGAATAATAGTGAGAGTATTCCGACATATATATTTGCCTAAAGAACTTAGAGGGAAAAACAATACATCAGAAATACGGGGAAAATATAGTTTAAAACTCTTTACTATTGCAAAGCTCAATTTTTCAAGCACGAGCTTGCTATCGTATGTAATATCACTTCAAACCACAAGCTTGATGCCATAGTAGATGCTTATTACTCCCCACATAGTGAGTCTAAATGCAGATATATCAATTCCTTGTTTTATCAAATCACAGGAGAACAACAAAATTGGAGAATATAAAAGCACCTAAAACAGCTTCTGTTGTTGTATTTTGCAGAATTGCATCAATTCTTTGTATAAAAAAGCATTTGTTGATGTATCTTGCATTGCTGAAAGTTTTTATGTCCCATAATCTGGATGGATCTCATGCAATGGCAGCTGCCAAGGTGAAATTGCTAAATAAGGTCCATGACGTTGTGATGTGCAAGCTGTGTCCTTAAAAAAAAGGTTTTCTGAAACTGTTAAATGAGGTTTTAAGTGTTAACAATACAAAGCAATGTTAATTTTAGGAGTTTTGGTAGGTTAAAGTTTTTCTTTTCCTTACACCCACTTTAGCCTTGTCTTCAAGCTTTTTTTTTTTTTATTTTGGCTCTTCTTTGTAATTTTGTTTTCCTTTTAAGCGCCATTAGTTTTTATTTTTTTTCACTTTTCTCTTTTTATTATTTTTTTTAGGATATTTATTCTTGAGAAATTCTGTTAATGATTTTGATATCTAAGTTTACTTAAATTGATTCTGATTTCTCAATATAGATTTTATGTATTATAGTTTAAATGATACTAATCTATTTTTAAGTTATATGTATTGATATATGAGAAATTTTAATATCACTAACTTAATTCTCTAATTGTGTTCAAGTGCACTCAAGTTCTTTAAATTTAAAATGTCTATTAATTTAAGTAAACTTATTAGTACCATTAGATCAATATGAAACTCTAGAATTTTTATTAAGAGTTTATTAATCTGTTCTCAATGATTAATTCCCAGGGGGAAAAAAAATTTAATTTAAATCTACATAAATTCTCTAGTCCTTAATGCTTAAGTATATGAACTACCTAAAGGAACATAAACAAAATAAAAAACACAAGCATAATATAACAACACAAAAATAAGTCACTAAAAGTAAATAATAATCACTAGAAAAGCACACAACATAATGAAAATAAATACAAATTACATTAAAGAACCTCTCCCCCCCCCCCCCCCCCCCCCCCCCCCCCCCCCCCCCCCCCCCCCCCCCCCCCCCCCCCCCCCCCCCCC